>JAINUG010000284.1:545568-793068 GCA_029706075.1 Aldrovandia affinis | reverse complement strand
TGTGTCCGATGGCTGGGCCGGTGCCTGTTGGGAGGCGAGCGAACACGTCCAGGCCGACATGGCACTTACCGCGCAATTAGAATGCGGGCTCTGGCCACAGAGCTGCCGCCGGTGAGTGCTAAACAGGGCTCTCAGATCCGAGGGTAAGGACCGTCGCGGCTTCTCCTCAGCCGGTCCGGCTAGCGCGGATCTGACGGCCATTAATATTTCACAGTGGTGACGCTGCTCAACTCGAATGCATGCAATTAACCCAAAATGGCCACGGATGAAATGTGCTGTGCTGGTTGTTTTTTTATTTTTAGCCGTTCACACTTTCCCCACTCTTATTTCGACAGCGTCAGTAGGGCTCCTGTGAGAGCGACAAGCCATTGAAGTTTACCGTAGTCAGCTCCTGAAATTTCAAACCTGGCTCAGGGCCCGATTTCGAAAACACACGGGGGGCGGCACGGACGTAAACGATGTCACCGCCGTTTGCCTTTCACAGACGCTTGGCTCGCACCGCAGGGAAACGAACCCGATCAGGCTGCACTCATACCGCCAGAAGGCGAGGTTCGTGTCAATCGTCACTTAAAAGGTGCCCGAGTGACCGTCTTCACCCAACGCTGAAGCGTTTCTGTCCTGCAGAGAGGGGGCGTCTTTCACGATGACAAAGCCCCTGTCTGCAGACTGCGAGCGGTCGCCCAACGGTTCGAGGAGCGCATCAAATGTTATCCACGTCCTGTGCTTCTCAGTCGCCAGATCGAACTCCAGTTAAGCTTTTAAGGGATATTCTGGAACAGTGCCTAGACAGAATTTTCCACTTACTTCAGCTAAGCGTTGTTTGATTATTTCACGGCCCAGCACCCTATTAAGTGACTTTACATTGGTATCCCACTGTTTAACCTTTCATTTCAGTTAACGGGCCCAAATGCACAGTGCCTCTTCCGTTCCTTCTCCTGCCCATAGCGATCACAAACGCTACTTCTGTGACCTCTTTTGAAGCACTTTCAAAAACACATTTTCTATCGACTATCGGTTATCTATCTAGTTTTTATGCCATTTTTTTATGATATTTTTATTTTCCTTTTAAACTTGGTCTGTTTGACCTTGTCTGCGATTGTCTTGCTTTGCTTGAATTCTTCATGTATTTTGTGAAGCATCTTGTGCAGTACTGCTGTTAAGGTGCTACACAAATATTATTATTATTATATCTCAACGCCCTGAGCGAGTTGCTGTCAAAGAGACACTTTGACAAGTGGTTCTGTGTGGCTCAGTAGCTAGAGCCTGGCGCTGACAACGCTTAGGCTGTGGGTTCAATTCCCATTGGGGCCACACGTACTGAAAAATGTATGTATTCGCTACTGTAAGTCGCTTTGGATAAAAGTGTCTGCTAAATGGCATATATTATATCAACAGTGATGTCTATTGCTGTATTACTGCACTGATCTCTTGCGCGAACGATGATTGATCTTACCGTGCATAAATGCACATCTTGCAAGTCGCTCTGGATAAGAGCGTCTGCTAAATGCCAAAATGTAAATGTTGAAGTTTCATTATCTGTTTCAGCTCTTTTAAATGTAGAGCCTGATTCACGGGTTGATTTCAGTTGTGTCCAGGATATAATACAAAGCTCTGGTCTCAGGGGCAGCAAGAGGAACTGCACCCTCATACCTCAAGTCTGTTATCGAACCTTACACTCTGTTTCTGTAACCTCCGCCTGCCTTGCCATTCCTTGCCGGAAAGGTCCCTCACCCCACTGGCTCTTCTCTACTCTGGCCCCTCAGTGCTGGACCGAGCTCCCCACCACAGTCAGGACAGCACTGTCACTGTCAATACTCCACCGCAAATGAACAAAAAAACTCACCTCTTCAAACTTGGATTTTAGCTCAAAGTAGCCATTCCCTCAATTCTGACCTGAAATATCCATAGTGACTGAACACTATATCCTCAAACTGAGCTGAAATCTCTATAGTGACTGAAAACTATATCCTCAAACTCCCTTCGCTCCTACCATGCCACTTAACGAAATGTTACGTAACAACACGTGCTTTCAGGGGTGCAATCGATGTCTCCGGATCGTTGCTTCTTGCCTGACCTTTTTACACACACTTTTGTAAGTCGCTCTGGAGCGTCTGCGAAATACCTCAACGTAAATAAAACGCAGGGAGGAACACAGGCTTACTGGCCGCTGCTGCGCTGCTGCCACGGGCCTTTTGCAGACGTGCCGAAGGGAAGCGCATCGCATCGAGCAGCATCCCCTCCCAGGTCACCTGACCCCTCGTATGAGCTGAACCGGATGGTCTGTGGAGCGCGCGTACACCGCAGAGGAACAAATAAGCGTATTTCTCCTTCTAAGAATTGGTTTTACTCGCATCGTTAATATCATCCCAGCTGTCCACAGGGCACAGAGTCAGACATTTTTCAAGATAGCTTTTCAATAATTTTATTAACAGTGGCATGTTTTACTTTCAGAACATTGCTATATTAATTTAGTTTCACGATGGCAGTTAAGTCATACACCATAGTGGATCAAAGAAACATATTCGTAATTCTAAGAAGCAGTTTTACTCGCATCGTTAATATAATCGATACATTTTGGCCAGTTTTCACTGAACTTTAAGTAAACTCACAGCTCCGATTGAGCGCAGTCAGTTCGTCACAAGTGTCGTATACTACGTTAGTGCTACGGTCTTCAAGCTCTTGCACCGTACACAGATCGTAGTATCAAGCAGCGCGACAAAATCTAAAAGTTTAAATGCTGTTCTACCGGGCGGTGTGCAATGGGTTAACCTCTTGTGCAGGCATGAGATTTTCTCCAAACTCGCGCCTTTCGTGGGGGCGTGTGCAGAGGGCGGGCGCGTGCAGGTCTCTCTGCCGGCGCTCGCTCGGGGTGATTTATAGCCGCGGCCGCCGTCTCGCCGCGACCCTCGGACTCAAACACAGCGACGCGAGAGGAGCGAGGCTCGAGCGGCGGAAACGCACGCTGTGATTTATCTCCCTTTGGGCACGGTCGCCCGGCGCTCGTCTGCTGTTTTAATAGCGCCGCAGTCTCAGTGTGCCGTCGTCACGCGTCCGACACACCGTCAACAAAAATGAACATGTCCAAAATTTACACACCGTGATCATTGCCCGTCTGTCAGTTTAACCGCGTTCAGGCCCTCTGGATTTACGAAGGTCAATATTCACCTAATTTCTCATTGTGGATTAAATGCGGCAGCTGCCAGTCACCCTTGTTAAACTTTACAGGTTTTTGTGTAAAGATGGCCACGTTCATATATTAGAATTGCATGCACGTGTACATACAGGTAACTGACAAAATAAAGGAAAAAATTAGGACACAACACTGAGGACACACAACACACACTCAACACTGAGTAGCCTACATATAACACACACTCATTTACATTTTACATTGACATTTTTTACATTGACATTTTAAGCATTTAGCAGACGCTCTTATCCAGAGCGACTTACAAGATGTGCATTAATACATGGTAGGAACAATCATAGATCGCACAAGAGATCAGTGCAGTAATACAGCGATAGACATCATTGCAGGCAGCTGCGTACCATACCTGTAACACTGGGAAGGACAAGGTTAGTCTTGTTTTAATATTTTTATTAAATGGAGTAAGCAGGGGTATATAGTGTTGAGCAAGTAAACAGTGGTGATGACAATTAGCTAGATGGACAGAGTGCAGTGGCAGTGGAGTCTGAAAAGGTGGGTTTTGAGTCTCTTGCGGAAGATCGCAAGTGATTCCGCGGTCCTGACCGATTGCGGAAGGTCGTTCCACCAGCGAGGGGTCAGGACAGAGCTCACTCAACACTGAGCACCCACAACACCTGCATGAACCTGGTTATAGGAAAACATTCAGGTGACAGGATTAAACTAAACATTGCTATGCACATTTTCAAGTTGAAGTTGACCACCAGAACCGTGTTGCATGTCCGGGGACACTGTCCGTTGTTCTTAATGCGTTTCAGTGGTCTCCTGATGAAGTGGTACAGATGGCCGGCTGCAAACAGTTTGCTGTATGCTTCCTGGCAAAGACGTTTGTTTGAACAACACGCTTATTATGATATTACTAAAACAGGGAGCACCGGTTGCCAGGTTAAATGTCAGAGGGGGTCTGGCCAGGTGGTGGGTGAGGTTTCATCGCAGCTGTCCACAGGGCACAGAGTCAGAAATGTATTTTTAGATATCTTTTCCATTATATATACACTTTCAGAACATTGCTATGTTAATTTAGTTTCATGATGGCAGTTAAGCTATACACCATAGTGGATCAAAGAAACATAATTCTAATAAGAAACGGTTTTACCAGTATCTTTAATACAATGAATACATTTTGGCCAATTTTCACCGAACTTATTAAATTGCTGCTCTCGAGCATAATCAGTTTGTCCTTGTAGTTAAACAAGTGTCATATACTGTGGATGATAAGGGACCTTTAACCACCGTGCACAGATTGTGGAATCAAGAATGGAAGAATCTAACGCAACTAAAAGTTCAAAATCGGCACACGGTCCTGCCAGGCAGTGTGCAATGCGCCAGCGTGCTGACTGTGTGTAGGTATTGGCTTCTATTCTATTGGCTTCTAAAATCTGTATTTTGCATAGGTTAATTTTTGCACTGTTTTTTAGCTTTAATTTTTTACTTATGTTTAATGTATACTTATAGTTAAAATTTTGCACCGTTTTTTAGCTTAATTTTTTATTTATGTTCTACTTATAGTTTATTTATATAGTCTTATAACTGCTGTTTGCTGTCGGGTGTTTTTTGACACAAGAATTTCATTCACCGCGTTATACTTGTATTATCTGTGATTTGATAATAAAACTACTTGACTTGACTTGACTTGACTATGGTTATCTGATCACCAATTAAGTTTGTTCAAGCAGCACGGGGTGAGGATCAGTTGTGATGCATTTCCTGTCATCCTGGCAGCAGGAAGTTCTCTCCCTCCCTTAGAGTACAAAAAGGAGAGGTACACAGGAAGAAGGGGCTGTTTTGGGGGACTCTCCTGACTGGCTGACACCTAGGAACATTCCAACCCTTTCGTCAGACTGGTCACTTATCTGGCAGACCAATGTGCGTAGGTGAACGAAACCTGCTTTCTGGACTACTTTCTCAGATGATGAGAAGGCCCTTCTGATTGCTTGACTGTATTCTGCGTTTTAAGTGGTTGAATTGTATGTCACAACCGTGCGTGACTAAGCCCACGGATGCGTATGGGTCCAATGCGCTCTCGACGAGATGCAAACCCAAGGCGCGGGAATCGAAAGCCAGCTCATCTGAATGATTGCAGAGTGCCTGCTTTGGCCCTGTTGTTGCAAAGCTACACTGTTGAGTTTTTTGTTTTTAAAGTATGAAATTGTGACTCGGCAGAAACGGCCGAAAGGGAACGAGTCGTTGTTTGCGGTGAGGGTGGGCTTCTCTCGGAACGCGACCAGCGGAGATCCGGACGTCCTGATCTCCCGCCGCGAGCAGGAGCCCGCACGGCTGCGCTCGGCGCATCTGCCCTTTTCGTGTCGAGCGGAGTGCGGCAGAGCGGAACGGGGAGGCCTGTGAGCACAGTAGGTCGCGGTGAAGCAAGTGCTCAGAGTGACCCGCCCCCCCCTCTCCGCCGATCACACATCTGACGCGCGCGGTCGTCCCCGAGATACAACGCATCCGTTTGCGTTAGGCTCAAAAACGGGCACAGGGACCTCTGCGACACGCAGCTGATTGTATTTTATTATATCAAACGCTTCAGTTCAACTCTGGGCCAGCCCTGCCCATAGGCACTATAACTGCACTTCTAAAGTCTGGTGAGCTCTGGGCACTGTGATCCACTCATGCAAACATACAAAATCATGTTCATTGGTGGATTCAACATGCATTTTTTTGCTAATATAGGCATTTAAAATGGAATCACCCCATAAATGCTCCAGTCACCCTTCAGTTTTTCTGCTGTACCCCTGCGACGTCCTCCTGTTTATTGATGCAAACGTTCCGGATCGTAATAACGGTCGTAAACACTATGATTGGTGCACTGTCATTTTCATTTGGGGCTGATTTTGTTCCTCTAAAGATTCTGCAACATTATAGCGAGGACATTCACTAGTACGGGGGTGGCCAGCCCTGGTCCTGGAGAGCAACAGGGTCTGCTGAATGTCATTGTTACTCAGCACTTAATTCATCGATTAAAGGAGTTTGTTACACAGTTACCTCATTGCACATGGTTTCTTGGGACTAAATTGGTTGCTGATTTTAAGGTGACCAGCATACCATGTTGCTCCCCTGGAAGCAGGGTTAGCCAGACACATCTGCACTATGACATCATTGTCTTTAGACACACCTGCACTATGACATCACTGTCTCTAGCCACACCTACACTATGACATCACTGTCTCCAGACACACCTGCACCATGACATCACTGTCTCCAGACACACCTGCACCATGACATCACTGTCTCTAGACACACCTGCACTATGACATCACTGTCTCCAGACACACCTGCACCATGACATCACTGTCTTTAGACTAGACACATCCTGCACTATGACATCACTGTCTCCAGACACACCTGCACCATGACATCACTGTCTTTAGACACACCTGCACTATGACATCACTGTCTTTAGACACACCTGCACCATGACATCACTGTCTTTAGCCACACCTGCACCATGACATCACTGTCTTTAGACACACCTGCACTATGACATCACTGTCTCTAGCCACACCTACACCATGACATCACTGTCTCCAGCCACACCTGCACTATGACATCACTGTTTATGACTGAGCTTGTCATTTCCATGGCAATCTATAGACAGTCTGAATGAAAAAAACAAGAGAGCTGGTCAAATGAAGTGTGCCAAATGCACAGCGTGTCCATGTTAGTCTCTCCAGAAAGCACAGCTGGCTTGTGCCTTAATGGCCTGGTGAAGACGACTAGACACACCTGCGCTGATTATCAGCCAACCTCCGGTGTCCTTGCCTGTAGGTGAGGCAGCCGCTGTCTGCAGCCCTGAAGGCCTCCCAGACTTTTGGATTCGGCAGGAAGCTCAGACAGCAGCCAGAAATGGCTCTGCTCCTCCTCCACCCCTCCCAGCATCACACACACCTGTTGCCACGATAGTCCTTATGGCTGGGAATTTCTTAGCTGGCCAGCGATGCACAGGTAGCAGCCGATTCTGTTTGAATGTGTCGGCTCCATTGTCATATCGCAGCAGGGCCCGTTTCTCATCTGAAATATCTGAGCCTCATTGTTGGCACTAATTAATTTCGGGAAGACGGGGGCGGCGGCGGCGATTGTTAGAATTTGCATAGAACCCGGTTCCACGAGTGCCTACTCCAGCGTAGAATGCGCAAATGTCAATTCTAAAGCTCAGCCGGTAAAACCCTCCCCTCAATCAATTAACAAAACTGTGTTAAACGAGGAAAGGGGACACATTGTGATGGGGGATTGCTGCGATGGGGGATGGGGGATTTCTATAAGACGAGACTCGGCGAAGGACTAGCGGCAGGGCCGTTCGCCAGCTGCTCAGCTTCCTCTCGACGGCTGAGCCCGCATCGCCTTGGCTGTCCGCTAGCCGATCTGCGAAAAGCTGCCGGACAGACAGACCGATGGCTCGCCGCCAGCGGGCCGCCGTCTGCCTGCTAGCTGGGTCGTGTTTCATGCGCCTCCACTCCGCAGCCTTCGCTCCTCGAGCAGAGGGGTTTCTATCCATATGAAAAGAGTGGGGTCCTGTGTCTTTAAATCCAACCGGTAGCCCCTGGGGTTCTGTGTGTGATGGAGATGCCAGAGATGTATGGAAGCTGCTGTGGTGCAGAAGAGAGGGATGCTGATGGCGAGAAAGCTCTCCTGCGAGGCCTGGTTCTCTCCTGCCGTCTCTGCCGTTCCGCAGGCCCCCTGGCAGGCGAACTGGAGTAGACTTTTTCACCTCCATTTTTAACGTGGGGCTGACGCCTCTTTGCAGCGTGGAGCTCGAGGCATTTAGCGGAACATTCCATGCACACACACAGG
Organism: Aldrovandia affinis; assembly: GCA_029706075.1. Lineage (NCBI taxonomy): Eukaryota > Metazoa > Chordata > Actinopteri > Notacanthiformes > Halosauridae > Aldrovandia > Aldrovandia affinis. Next base: position 785,072 of record JAINUG010000284.1, on the reverse strand, counting down.
GGTGCACATTCAAGCAGACGGAGAGACACACACATAGAGGTACCTCACCCCTTTCTCCCAACACACACACACACACACTCTCTCTCTCTCACACACACACACACACACACAGACAAGAATAGAGAGAGAGACCCTCTTCCCAAACACACACACACAAGCAGGCAGAGAGAGAAGACACACACACACACACACACACACATACATATACACACCCTTCAGACAGACCGTTTATATCTTCCATTCATGAGTCCCTCCAGGTGGTGTTTTTACACGGGCATAAAGAACGTTGGGGGGGCCGCTGCTCAGCTGGCGCCCGCTTTGAATCGCTCGGCGTGTGTGTCAGCATGTTCTAACTGCGTTTATATCAAAGACTCCCAACAACAGAGTCCTCTGCCTGTCCTGGACAAGCCTTAGAAAGTCTATCGCTCCTCTGATGTGGGAAGAGCCGTATTTACTGCCATGTATAATGCAGTGTGTGTGTGTGTGTGTGCGTGTGTGTGTGTAACGGCACGTGCGTGTGTACGTTGTCCTGTTTCTAAATCTGTGCTGATTTATTGACAACATGCATTGTGTCACTCGAACAACCGACAGCCGCGCTGAGAGCAGATGGCGCGAGTGTCTCCGTTTCACGCGAACTCTCGTCGGAACGCTCGCTCCCGCATCTTGGCGTTTCCCCAGGGGGGGGGGCGTTGGACGGTTCAACGGCAGGGGAACCCGAGCGCCGCATTTCAGCCATAATCGGAGAGCGCGAGAAGCCCCCTTAGGACTCTTGGCCGAAAGATTGAATCGCTGAAATGGCTGACCTTTAGCGGTAATTTGTCAGGAAGGAGAAGTCACCTGTCTCAAGAGACGGAGGATAGGGAATGCGCAACATTTCAGTCAGTCTTTCAGCTTGCAGTCTTTCCCTCGGCTGTCCCCCTCTTCACGGACAGGAAGGGGTGGGGGGGGTGCTGTTTGTCGGTGACAGCTGGTTGAAGCGCTCGCATTTATGAAAATCTTGGTCGTTAAACCACAATCTATTACACCTACCATACCTGGCAACAGTGTGCATTGTGAGCCATTGACTCGCGGCTGTGAAAGGGATGTTGTTCAGTCGTGGGCCCCCCGTCTGTGTTGGCGCAGTTATTCCATTAGACCTCATTCTTTAGTTTTTCTTCCGTTTCAATCCGCGTCTCATTGTGTCGCTAATGTTTTGGTTATGTTCTAAGTTTTAAGTATAGACCCATAAACCCGCAGTGGGGGGGGGGATATTGCTTGGAGACCTTCTTTGCTTCTTTCTTAATAAATACAGCTTGTGGAGGCCTGGCGTGGGGAATCGAATATAGGGCTCATTTTAAATGAGGTTGGTAGGGTATCTGTTTGTTCCCTGTAACCTAACTGTAAGTGCGGTGGACTATGATTCACTCGGTGGGTAGTACTACGAGACACGAGAACTGCGCTCCACGCACTTAAGGCCATACTCGGTCTCACTCGAAGTGAGCGTGTCTGTTTATGAAATGGCCACATCTATCATCCGCTGCGGAAAAACGGAGCGACAGGACGGCAGTGATCACGGGCTGCCGTCTCCCATCACGCCCTGGGCGCTCACGGGCTGTCATCTCCGTATTATTTAAACGGCGGAGGTTTGAACGCGTCTGCTAAACGTCAGAGAGAGGAGGTGAGAGAAAGGGAGCCAGGAGCTCGCACGTCCGGGGCTAAATTAAGCTCTCGCTAATTAAAAGGGCGAGCCTGTGGAACAGACCTACGTCACGCACCCGCTCTCCTTTGGGTGGCGCGTAGCCGTTCGGCTGAAAAGATGAATGGGTGAACTCGCCTGCTTAAAGGGGCACGTCGGCAAATAAAAAGTGCGTTCGCGTGCCCCTCTTCTGCCCGCGGAGTGGAGGGCGACTTTCCGGGTTGTAAATCAACCGCGCGTCGTTCTGGGTCAGGGACGAAGGTGCCTCTTGCGTTCTTCCGCACGATGCCGTGCAAGCGTAATGCTAGTTCGGGGCCTGTGGTTTGATCCGGCTTTAATTGAGCCATCAATTCTGGGGAGAGCTCTTGTCCGTTGGTCTTTGCAGGGGCGGGTTTAGAGGTGGGTTGGTTTTTAAAAAACAGCCGTCCTCTGCTTTGCCTGGTTGCACTTTTCTTTCTTTTCTGATAGATCTAAGCTGAGAGTCGCGTGATTCAAGTAGGGGACTTTTGTACAGCCAATGAAGTGGAGGTTGTACCTACAAGGGCCTTGTCAGGAGAACAGACTGAGGCACAGCGCAGGTTTTGCTGTATTGTGCAATCCATGACCACTAGTAGGTGTTACAGAAAACAAATGTAACACAACACTCTTTTTTTTCTAAGTTGTGATGCTACATGGCCAAGATAAAAGCATCCACGAGGGTCCTTCATCCCTCTGTTAATGGGCAGCCCCCTGCCAAATCCCCTTCATTACCTATTGCCTGCTTGTTGACTGGACGCATAGACCGAGCAGAGGTTGCAAGTTCAAATCGCAGGTGTGGGCACTGCCATTGTACCCTTGAGAAAGGCACTTAACCCGAATAGCTTCAGTAAATATTGGCTAATGCGTGGTGTGCAATAATGTAAGCTGTGCAAGTCGCTCTGGATGAGGGCGTCTGCTAAATATAAAATGTAAAATGTAAGCACAGCCTGTCAGCAGCGCTGGACGAACAGACCGTGTGAGTCATGTCAGTTTATTCGGGAGGGCTGGAGCTCTCCGAGGTGCTGCCGCTCGTGTCGGAACAGAAGCGGTCCGTGGCGCTGAAACACCTCCTATCGCTGAACTCCAGGAGGAAGTGGGAGGTCACGGATGGCACGCGGCCAAGACGCCACTCCACCGAACACGAGCGAAACGCAGAAACGGCCCGCTCTCATCTATGGGGCCCTGTATCTCGTAGCAGGTTTAACTAATCCAGGCTAATCGAACATTAATAATAATAATAATAATAATAATAATTGAAAGGAGATTTCTCGAAGGCGCATTCGGGCTACGATTACCTCGTTAACTCGATTCAGACTTTAGTAATCAGGACAATTGCGCGCGCCCATTACGATTCAAACGGGAGAAGTGCAGTGCACCGAAACGGTTATATTTTAGGTATGACCGCGACAGAAAGAGCGGCCAAACGGGGAAAGTGCTCGTAATAGAGAGCTGCGAGGAGTCCAAAACAATTATTACAGCAAAATGCAACATTGCAGCTGCCAAACTGAGAGATGAAGCTTGGCAAAAAAATGCCAATAAGTTAAATACGTAAGATATTTACCTGAATAGAATTGCTTTTGACAAGTCCAATTTAACTCCACACACTCTCAGTAATGCAAACAGTGGCGGAGCCAGAGGGGTGTCCGGGGTGGCACTGGACACCCCTGATATCTGATTGGCCACCCCGGGTGTCACCCTAAAATTTAATTCGCCATCACTGGCAGTTTGATGCTGATTGACATCTAATTTCACCTCTTGTTGAAAGAAGTGTTTATTTTGACATCCGGCGGCGCCTTTTTCAAATCAAGGACGAGGAAGAGAGAATATTTCCACACGAGTCACGCGAGCGACTGACACAACTGCGGCAGACCTGCGGCGAAAGCACCATATGTTGAAGTACGTTTTAAACAAAACTTGCATCGGGTTTAGGTTTCCTGAACAACTTTTACAAAAGTTGAGTTGCTGTGCAGATGCATAGTGGCAATTTGTCTCCATAACAGACAGTTAATCAGATAAGAGATCGGTTCCAAATTTAGCCTAACATTATGTTTACATCTGTGGTAGTAATACATGCCACGCATATACAGTGCAGTTTCATAAGTTACAGTATATACGAGTGTTTAGCTAATGTGGGGTAACTAGTACAGCTGTCAGTGTTCAGCAAGCTAACATTTAGCCATTTGAAATCCATTAAATCAGTTAGATTTTCGAACAATTGTTATTATCAACCTGTTAACGTTACTCAAAAGATTAACACAGTTTGCAGATAGCCTGTTTGCTATCTTAAAGGTGTAAGAAATTATAGCTACATACTGCAGAGAAGGGCTAGTTATGATTTAACTAGTAACTTAGGCTGGTAGTTGATTTTAAGGTACAGTTATGGTGTGCTATGGCGGACACGTGCATCGCCCACTGAGTACAGAAACGTGCCGCTGTGCAACCGTATGCGCAGGGTCTGCGTGTCACTGTCGAAGCGTGGATAAGCTGGGTGGCATTTGCTCTATTAGGTTTTGAAAGTAAATGATACCTTTACGGCCGAGCCTGTATCACTCAAACAGGAGTCTGGGTGACTCGAATCTTGTCGGTCTCCCGAAATGCTTTCCAAACCGAAAGCTGCTCTATTTAAGATTGTTTTATTATTATTTTTATTGCAAAACGTCAATAATGTATAAATTTAAAAAGGAAATGGTTTACGTATAATGAACGCAGTAGCCTACAGAGTTTTAAGAGTTTTCAATGTTTTGTCATGGGAGGATGCAATTGTATTCAGGTATTGCTGTAATTTATAATACAAAATAAAAATAAAAATATAAATTGACAATACAGAATTAAGTTTGCTGTTTGTTCGATGGGGTCTCTCAAGAAGGGTGCCGCCATTGTACACCTTTGTACACAGATTGGGCAAACTTCAACTTGGTCCGCGATGGAAAAGTTTAAAATGAAGCTTGTGTCGCCGTGGTAACTCGGCATGCTTTGAGGAGCGGAAAACCCAGGCTGACGTCAAGTTATCCTGAAAGCTATCCGGTCAACCCAATTAGCCAGGAACTAGGCCCAGGAGAAAAGAAGAGCGCTTTTTAAAACTTGCGTCGTGGTTGTGTGGAACATTGCTACAAGGGCAATAGGGCAAAACTTCTGCTATTGAGACTCTGGGTCTCGAGGGAGATGGGCACTTTGGGGAGAAGGATTGTGTACACGAACGGAAGGAGACGGAACTTTGGAGGGAAAATGCTGACGGAAAGAAAAAGAGTCAGACGGAGGGCATCGGGTAGAAGGGAGAGGTCCCCTGGTAATGATCAAAGTCAGAGGAGAACACAAATCACTCTGAGCTTCTGCGTCAGTCAATATTTGGGGCAAAAAAGGACACGTTTTCCCCCGCCTTTTATCTTTTGGCCGGAAAGATTACAGGAGGACTTAGTGGAAAACGGAAAAAAGCGTGCCCCGGACCACTAAATGCTAACTGTTAATTTACGAATGGAAACGTGGTGTGAACTGTGGCATGCAAATGTTTACCTGTTTCTTGGGACATCTCTCTATTGAAGTCTGAACAGGGCCCTGTGTATTCCACTGTTGCAACCTGTAACTCGGTCGTCAATCCGCTGCGTGTCTCTACCGCTGCTGCGGTTGACTGCGAAACAGGGCGATTGGCTGTGTTTAAGGGGTGAGCCGTTGTTATAAAGATAGACCAATCACTATGACTTTGGTGCGGTCCAACAAATGGTGATGTTAACTGAAATGGTTGAGGCGAGATATTTTTGAGCCTTTCCCCGAACAAACACTTGCAGCAATACCCGTCTGGTGTAACCGACGGATATAAGCTATTCCTACTATATATGTTCAGCACCATGTAAACACTATGATTTAAGTTAGTGTTGCTTTTTGAATTGAAAAATATCTTTCTGTATTTGCATAGATGATCCTTGGTCCTTGCAAACAATCTTTTATTATCCATATTTTCTCTTTAGATTGTACAGGCTTATGTTGCTGCTAATAACTTTGAGTATGCAAAAGTTGTAGTTTGTTGTAGTTTTAAAAAAACGTTTAAACCGTTTTTTTAAAATAAAACTTATTATTATTATTATTATTATTATTATTTTTATTTTATTTCCCCCCCTCCCCCATATTTCTCCCAATTTGGTGGCCAATTATACCCTCTACCTCTTGAACATCCTCCGCAATGAACAGCTTCCTTCGAGACTGAGCTTGCCTATTCGTTTTGCCCACAGGGAAGCTTTCTGCGCTTGCAGCGAGCTTGTGCCGTCTTTCCCTCCCCCCTCCCTCTGGGGCGGACAGCCAATCACCACCCCCTGATCAGGGCTCCTGGCCAGAGCTGGGCTGGCGCAGCTGGGGATCGAACCTACTGGCTGCAGTGGGCAACCTGCACTCCAGGCGAGTGCCTTTACCGACTGCTCCATCCGGGAGCCCGGGGACACTTTTTATCGTTTATAATATATTGAATATTATAAATGATATTGAAAATGGGAACTGTCATTCTGTTCCTGTGGGTCGTGATAATAATATATGATTTACACGTGGATCGTGCAGGATAAAATGAATTAATGTGCCAATATCCACGAGGACAACTGCATTGACTGATTGATAAGGATTCAGGTATTGCAATGGAATAGTCGTAAACGGTTTTGCAACATGTGGCTTCATGGGGAGATTATATAGCGATTTTTTTTTGCCGACCATAATATCCGCTGCTGGAAATGCGGGGCTCTGTAGAGGGCATGCTGGTGTCATGGTAACGATTAAATAAAATTTCTGAATTAATCCCAGGTCACGGTTACGAGAGAGGGCTTTTTTACATTCCAGTCAGAGTTTTGGGATCTAAGGTCGACACGGTTGGCTGACCTCCCTTGATTTAAATTAAGAAGAGATATTTGACTGCCTTAGATTGGGGCTGATGTTGTGCCCTCCAAGGCCACCTTCATCATTAAATTAAATTATCCGTCTTAATAATGCTGATAGCAACAGCAAACGGGTTATCAGTGTCTACCCAGATCACTTTTATTGGCGATTTGGAAAACCTCCCAGCTGTTTTTCCACTGATATGGTTAGTCAATGTATCGGCGTAAGAGCTGCGATTTATAATTGAAATAAACGTCACCCGGAGCATTGGTGGGGAAGCCTATTCCTGGGAGGCCGTGTTTCTCATTTTCTTTCCAAACCCAAGCTCAATTAGTTAATTAGCTGTTTATGCCAATGCCGGTTCACTTGTAGATTAGACCGCAGCAAAATGTTTCACACAGGAACACAAGAACAGTCTTCCGAAGTCATTCCTGAGCTTATCGATAAATGTAGCTAAGACGTCAGATCACATAATTGGGCTAGTTAAAATGATTAATAGCAGAGGTTGGTGTGAAATCTAGAAACGGTTACAGCCCTCCTTGCCCACCCCTGCCCTAGAACAAACAGTGTCATGACTGTAAAGACCAAAGAGTCCCCATATCATAGGTGATTCAGCAAAAGTGAATGTGATTGGCTAATCGCTTTGTGTCATCTGATCATAATGACTACAGATGGCATTGTTGTGAGAGAACTGGACTACAAATCCCAGGTGTGATGTTGCTGTATCCTGGGGCAAGGGACTCACCCTATAGTTGGGAGGGGAGATGTCTCAAATGTCAGTAAGTAACGATTCTAATTATTCAACTCAAGCATGAAGGGAGGCCCCCACTTGGAAGTTAAACATCGATGGCAACTCTGGAGGACGTGTTACAGCGGAAGGCAGATCCTCGTCCTTTGTTATATAGATGTCACCCCCTTCCCAATCAGCGCATGCACAGGTATGGACATGGGAGTCCAGTGAGCCCGTGGCATTCAATGCGAATGCCATTAAGTCATTAGAATGCATAGACATAATGTTGCGGAGACGCTACCGATCACATAAATCCCGGCCAATCACGTGTAACCATGTGCCCCCCCCCCCCGCATGGCTTAGACTGGAACAAAGGCCCCGCTAATTATTCACTCTTCACTTTCACGCCCTTGCGGAAGGGGGAGGCTAATCGCCTTAGAACGACATTATCGAGAGCGACAATGCGAACGAGACAGGGTCCGTCCTCGTTAGCAACGGATCCGAGGATCGCCCCATTAGCGTCCCGCTATCAGGACGCTAATGACGGAAAGCAGGGAGTCGCGCGCGTCACGAGGCCGGGAGAGAGGCGATGTCTCGGAGCAGAGCCGAGCTGGCGTCGGCATCGCGAGCGAAGTCCTAATCAAAGCTCTGACGCCGTTGCAGTCACCGGCATTAACTTCCTGTTGCTCGCCCGGGAAGTGGCGCAGACCTCATTTTTATAATGCGCATTTCCAGCTATGCTTTTCGACGAGCGGCAGGGGGAGGAGGGGGCTTGTTTTGGCAGATTTCGAGTCGCATGTTGTTAAGAGAGGGGCATTGCGGCAGCGCTCCCCTGTAATTGCTTTTTCTCCACTCCACTCTCGTGCACGCAAAGTGAAACATTGCCTCTGAAGTGGAGAACATTATGAAAGGAAGGAGGGCACATTCGTGCCAAGCTGCGAAACGAGACTAGGGCCGCGAAGGATTCTGAGGAAACGGCCGCTTTCCCTGACTGCCTCGGTCTTGTGTTCTTACCATCTGTTGCTCCCTCTGTTTCCCGAAACACAGCATCTGTGGTGGAAACTCCCATGTACACACATAACACACTCCGTCATTCGAGGGGAAACTCTTTGTAGTGCGCTGTAAACTGCGTGTTAAACCTGACTACGGTTGAGGGTGGCAGATAGCGGCCTGGAAAAATGTGCTCGTTACCCGGAGGATGTGAGGCGGACCCATGGGGGAGGGTGAATTTAAATAAATAGAGGGTATCGTTGGCGACCAAATTGTGAGGAAAAAAGAATAAATTTGACACTATAAATACAAAAATAATAACGTGAAACGAGGCGTTGAGCCAGGCCCGGTGTAGGGATCACGATGTCTCCATCGTTACCCCGTGGGGCGACGCTCCAGGAAAGGGTCGGCACATCTCCCCGCGAGGGAGGGAAGTGTCTGAACCGAACCCTGGCTCTTCCGCCGCGCGTGGGTCTGAGGGCGCGCGCTCTTGTGCTGGTGTCTGCGGCGCTGTAAATGAACGCGTCGGGGGCGGAGGGACGGCGGGCTCCTGACCCGAGGTGCGAGCAGCTCCGTGGGGACGCAGGAGAGAGCGGGACCAGCCCTGGCAGCCCCTCCCACGGCGCCCCAGCCGGACCCCCTCCTCCAGGGGCCCACGGGTTAATCATCACGACTAATGGCCAAGCCCCCTGAGGGCTGAAGGAGTAATTAAGCGAGTGTTTTGGCCAAATATTCCCTCCTCGCTTTCCGACGTCTCGGGAGGATGGCCGTTGAGCAAACAGCCTGCGCTCCAGGGAGAGAGAGTGCGCTCAGATACGACCACACACACACACACACACACACAGACACACACACACACCGCGCCAGCTCCGCCGGCTTATCTGTCCTCAAACCCGTGCCGCTACAACTCGGCTAAACTGTTTTGAGGGAGAGAAGAAAGGCGTGCGGCATAGCTGTGCAGAGATAGCGGGTGCAGCGACGCGTTTGGTCAGGGGGGAGGTGGGGGGCTGTGAGGGGGTACCCCCCCACCCCCTCGTAGTCTCCTGTCGTATCTCCCCCAGTCAGTCAGTCACGGGCAGAGAGGATGTAACCAGGGACTCGAGGTCGGGGAGATTGCTGTTCGCCACCGCCACCTCCACCGCCTTTTTTTCTGTGGCCCACCAAAGCGGCCGCTATCGGAGTTAGCCTCTTATCGGGCGGCGCAATGAAGAGAGATAGGCTGCCTGTTTCATTCCCTGGCAGCGGATTACATAAGGCATTACCTGGGCCTCCACACATGGCTGGCACTAGACTGAGCAACAGACGTCTCTCTTATTAAAAGCCCAGTGGAAGCCTGGGAGGTGTGTGTGTGTGTGTGTCTGTGTGTGTGTGTGTGTGTGTGTGTGTGTGTGTGTGTGTGTGTGTGTGTGTGTGTGTGTGTGTGTGTGTGTGTGTGTGTGTGTGTGTGTGTGTATGTGTGTGTCTGTGTATGTGTGTGTGTGTGTGTGTGTGCATATGTGTGTGTGTGTGTGTGTGTGTGTGTATGCGCATATGTGTGTATGGGTGTGTGCGCTGGGGGCAGTTGCAGTGAGCAGCAGGCGTGGGCCTCTGTATGAAATGCTCCCCCATGGTGAATTATTGATTCAGTAAAAAGTGTGGTAATTACATTGAAATGTGTCAGCTCAGCAGGCAGCCGGGGCGCGGCGCAGCGATTTGTACACTTTACATCACGTGAACTCGGGATTGGATTTGGCCGTGGGCGATTGCGTTTGGCCTGGGAGTCAAGCCCCCCCCCCCCTTGTCCCCCATGAGCGTTTAAAATTCTGGTTAAAAGCTGCTCCACCCCCTGCTCGGCCGTGTCAGGGGGACACCAGCGTGGCTGGGGCCCAGCAGGACAGCGTTTTATGCATTTATTTATTTTTATTTCCTTATTTATTTACACAACCAGGTTGAGAACATTAGCATTGACATTAGAGTAGACTATGCAAAGAGCAAGTTCAAAGCGTCCAGGTAAATATGATAAAATACACACTGCAGTGTTCGAGGGAGGAGGAGATTTTCTAGAACCGCATAAAATCGGGGGCGGTTTCCTTCACTGCACGTTATCGGTCACTGGCTCCCCATGTCCCGGCACATCCACGGGACGTGCAGCTCCGTGACAGGGACATGAAATATTAGTGTTCCCTGTGCTCCGTCTGGGGAGGGGCGATGCGCATCGAGGAGCCGGCGTGTGTGTGTCTCGCCGCACCGCGGTGTCCTGTGGAATCGAGAGAGGCGGGGGTTTCCGCCCTCGCGGGACCGCTCTGAGGGCACCGCCCGCATCTACCCGGCCCAGTTCTGGTGTCGCTGACGAGGCGGTAACGCCCCTAATGAAACCCCTCTTTATGAGGCCTACCCTGGGGGGGCGAGCAAAGTACCAACACAAGGCCAAGCACAGTGAGGCACAGGCACATTTTTACATCGTTATTCCTGTTTTGTCGCTGCGCGGTATCGATGGCGCTCTCTTCAGCTGTGTCCTGCGGTTGAGGCCGCGCTCCGAGTGTAAGCTCACAGTGAGGCTGGGTTCTTTGAGACCGGGGCGATGCATGCTGGGAGGGTCCAACGCAGCAGCATTTACGATGGGGTCCTGATGGCTGGGGCCATGTGCACCTTGCGCACCAACACATGCGTGCATGCACACACACACTCTTACATGCTCGCACACACACACTCGCACGCACGCACACACACACACTCATGCTCGCACGCACGCACACACACTCATACATGCACGCACGCACACACTCGCACGCACACACACACTCGCACATGCACGCACGCACTCGCACATACGCACACACACACACACATACGCACACATGCACCCATGGAGGCGTGCACACACACACACACACACACACACACACATATGCACACATGCACACATGCAGCCGCACACACACACACAGACACACACGTAAGCAAACATGCACACACACACACACACACCATGTTTACACATCCACTCCTTCCAGATAAATGGGAATCTCATCCATCTCACTCGTTCAGCATTAAATCCTTTCTCCCTTTCTGCTGTTCTTTTTCTTCTTCTCCTTCTCCTTCCTTCTTACAGCCGAAAGGTCACAGGACAGGCACGCCACAAGGATGAATCTGGCTCCGAAACGCCTTGGCAAAAGGCAATTAACATCATTTGTCCCCTAACAGCTTTCAGCAGGAGCCAAAACACAAACACCCCCGCATTTAAATGATGTGTCAGTTGGGTGTCTGGAGCAATGGATCACTCCCCCCCCCCCCCCTCCTCCGCCCACACCCGTAGAGCGGCTGAAACGGTAGATAAAGCCAGCCCCTCCCACTTAGAGCCCTTCCACAGGATCTGTGACACCTCTGACCTCATGGGAAGGCAGAGGTCAGGTCTGATAGGGTCACGGTATCGACCACGCCCGCATGACCTGTACGGAGAGCCTACTCAGGCCTACTCAGAAGCACAGACGCAGCCTTTGAGCCTCTAAAGCTTTGTCCAGGAGCCAGTCCTGTCACCTACCCTTAGATAGAGTGTTCTTTATTCTTCTCGACGCTAATGTGACGGCTACGCCCCCTCGGTTTTTACGGTTGCTCGCGTACACAGCGACGGCAGAGCCTGAGCCTTCTGATTGGCCGTCTCCCACGCCTGCAAGGCTCACATTAGCCGATGTGCACATCAAAGGTGATTTAGAGCATTAAACCGCTGGGTGGCCATAACAAACGCGTAACCGCCATAACGAGTGCGAGGAGCGATTCTGTACATTTTATTGCAGGAACCCATTATGTAAATGATACTGTTTAGACTGTGCGGCGCGCGCTAATTTTGGTTGTTGACGAGCCATAGATTCTTGCGATGCGCGACGTATTGTAGCTGTTATGGGAAACAAGAGCATCAACACTGTCTTGACTTGTGGTGTGTGACGTGTGTTGCACGCTTACACTCCCCCGTAGCTTCTCTGAAAACAGAGAGAGGATATTTAGTCTCTCACACACGTAATCACCAGCCAATAAACCCCACACCAATAAAAGTGGTGTACTGTGTCAGGACTGTGTAGAACACAAACATATTGCTGGTACAGTTGTCACAAAGAAACGTTGACGTCAATTTCCCCATATCCCTTTTTTCCCAACCAATGAAAAATCTAATCAAATAAATCAATCAGTGAAATGTGCCTTTTCGCTGTCTACGTGAAAAAGCGAATCCACCAATGGCTGGCTTCGTCAACATTGATGTCTAAAAACAATGGGAATCAATGCAGTTTTGAGCATGCTACCTACAGGTACATGGACTCCAATAGTTGTTGGACATGAGCACTAAGGGTGCTAGCCATTGGTGGATTCGCTTTATTTTTATGGACACTGGAGGGAATTTGCTAACCTATTCTTTGGAATGCATTTACATTACATCAACATCACATTTTAATTTGCTAACCTTACTTCTTTGGAAACAATCATAGTTAGGCAGATCAGTGCTAATACAGTGGAATGCGTGCAAGAAAAAGGAAATGACACAAATTTGGGTCAAATGTCACTTCCTTTACTTTAAAGTGTACTGTCACTTTAAGGGACTTGGGCCCCCGGATTCTCAGGAAATGTTATTTAACGTTTCGCTCCCGTGGAGGCTGGGGGCCACACACGATTAAAGGTCAGCTCTCTAGTCCCCGCGCCTCACCGGGCATGCAGGGTTTTTACGTGGAGGGGCGCGCTCACGCTCACGCTCTCTCTGTCTCGCTGGTTTGTTTACAGCAGAGTGACATGCTGTCTGCCACATGCTCCTCTGTGGCAGCGCGATCGTGATAATATATTAATGCCGAAGAGCCTGGCACTCACAGTATTAATCACCTGTAGATAAAACCAAATACGGATTAGGTAAACATGTCTAAATATGTAAATATGCCCCCATAGTGAAACATGCCTGTCTTTCTGCCAAACTATTGCATTCCAAATGAATGACGGGCGTACTGACACATGCCAGATGCGTGGCGTGCACAAACCGTGATGGATGCATTGCACGTGGGTGGTGAAAGGTTATGGCCGCTCTGCATAGTGACAGCATAGTGACATGTGCAGAGGCTTCCGGCTCAATGCATATAGAGTACCGGGATGACGCATTTGTGTCCCTCTTGGGAACAGCCCCAAGTTCACTAATGAGACGGTGGCTGGGGAGCGTCGGATCCACATGATCTATGGCTGGCTGTGGAGTCCTCGGGGGGGCGATGCTCTGCACTGTAAGCCCCGTGATCAACGCGAGGCTGCGTCCCTAAATGTGTCGAGGGTGTGTGTTTCAGGCGAGCGTGCGTGCGCTCTCTCACGTTAATGGAGCTGTAACTCACAGCGATAGGCCGTCGTTCAATCAATATTTGTCTTAAACGATAAACCTTATGCCTTAAATGTGTTCATTTTCCTCACTAGCCCAAGCAGCAGCATGAACTCCCCAGTTAGCGAGCGTACAGTGGCCCTTTGAGGCGCGGCAGTTGAGATGAGGATCAGCCACTAAGAGAAGACAAAATAGCTGGTGAATTGTCCCGCTGTGGGGCTGATTTGCAAACCATTGGCATGACAACGACTGCTGCCGACGGTGGTCCGATGGGTGCTGGGTCACCACACTTCGTACGGGCAAACGAACAACAACACACGTGATGGGACGATGTTTGATTGAGTCGTGGGCATGCAGCTGTCACCTTTGCGGATAGCGGCACGAGTAATGAGTGCGAGTTTGACTACAGTGCAGCGGGCCCATGGGCTGTGCAGATGGTGCGGTAGGATTGTTTATCTTGGATCCACGCTCCACAGATGGCTGTCCTCCGGTCTGCGTAGCGTGCGGATCGTGTGGTGACGACTCCTCTGTGAATCGGACGTCAATAATCCATGAGGTTATTTGAAGATGAGCAAACAAATGCAGCCCATGCACAGCATTGGAAAAACAAAAACACGAAGTCGATGTGTGACTTGTTTTTTCCGCTCGGTCCAGTCAGCGAGGTCGATGAGTAAGAGACCGCGTGAGACTACGCTCGGGAAACGGGCAGTTGGAGATGCCAGCTGTGGGCTTTATTGGTGAGTGAAGAAGTAGCAATTTTTGAGGCATGAGACAGGCAGGCTCAGCTGGATGAAGACCTCAAAGCTCAGCGCCATAGATTCCCTGAAGCCATCTGAAGAAACACTTTGAGTAAGCATGGCAACACTGTCTACTCAGCACGGCATTCCTCCTGAACGTGTGAAAGGTTTAAAGAAGAACTCGGTTTCCCTGTTCCGATGTTGATCAATAATAATAAACTCAATTTCAGTGACTATTAAACTTGTGATTATATGAAGAACTGAATGAAAAACGAATACTCTTAAACTTAGATTTGTTACTCAATGGTTAAGCACAAAGCACAGCGATGGCTAAATTGAAGGCCCCTCAAGCTTGTAGGTTAGTGAGTTTAGCAGTAAATTAGCTACGGTAACTCCACCAGCTTGTACCCTACATGTTGGGGCATGGTTTTACAGTTGGTACAGTTGTCACAAAGTTACACAAATGTCGACGTCAATTTCCCCATATCTATTTTTTCCCAACCGATGAAAAATCAAACCAGATAAATCAATCAAATGTGCCTTTCCGCTGTGCCTTTCCGTTGGGGCATGGATTTTGATGTTTATCCTTTTAATCCCAATTTGGAATTCTGATCCGTGTTCACTGCAACTGTTGTTAATTCAGGAGAGCGGAGACGAGCATGTGCTCACCTCTGAAACATGACATCAGCAGCCGCTTGTTTTTACACCAAAGTTTACAAAGTAAACTCGCGCAGACGTGAGTGGGAGGGAGATGCTTCATGGGCAACTGTATAGCGGCAGACTGGGGGTGTTCAATTGATCAGCGGAGGTCGCTGGTGTGTGAAGAAACACGGACAACTTAGCCATCTGAAACCCTCCCTTCCCCAGTGAGGCTATTGTAGCGGGTGAGCTCTGGTACGTGAGCGTCCGCTACAGAAAGTGACGTGGATAAGAGTGTGATTAGTTCCCGGAGTTAGAGACTTGAGTAAATTGGTCTCTTGTCGCGTCGAGATCCCTCGGTTCGAAACTCGTGCAGAACCAACTCCGTTACGCTACCACCAACTATGCATCGCCTTGTGGAGCTGCTGGCTACAGTCGGCACTGGCGTGGGCTGGATTCAGTACCAGAGCATGGGCCCATCCACACACTACAATAGTGCCCTAAGAGGACTGTAGGGTTCATCCACACACTACAACAGTGCCTTAACAGGACTGTAGGGTTCATCCATACACTACAATAGTGCCTTAGCAGGAGTGTAGGGTTCATCCACACACTACAATAGTGCCTTAACAGGAGTGTAGGGTTCATCCACACACTACAACAGTGCTTTAGCAGGAGTGTAGGGTTCATCCACACACTACAATAGTGCCTTAACAGGACTGTAGGGTTTATCCACACACTACAATAGTGCCTTAACAGGAGTGTAGGGTTCATCCACACACTACAATAGTGCCTTAACAGGAGTGTAGGGTTCATCCACACACTATAACAGTGCCTTAGCAGGACTGTTCATCCACACACTATAACAGTGCCTTAGCAGGACTGTAGGGTTCATCCACACACTACAACAGTGCCCTAACAGGAGTGTAGGGTTCATCCACACACTACAACAGTGCCTTAACAGGACTGTAGGGTTAATCCACACACTAAAACAGTGCCTTAACAGGACTGTAGGGTTAATCCACACACTATAACAGTGCCTTAGCAGGACTGAAGGGTTCATCCACACACTACACCAGTGCCTTAGCAGGACTGAAGGGTTCATCCACACACTACAACAGTGCTTTAGCAGGACTGTAGGGTTAATCCACACACTATAACAGTGCCTTAACAGGACTGAAGGGTTCATCCACACACTACAACAGTGCCTTAGCAGGATGAGAGGACACCCAGCAGCCCTTTTTGGGGTGTGTTTTAATGAACCCAGAGGCTCTTGCTCGTAGTATTTATACGAGGGCAGAGTAGCTTTGCCTGAAGTGTAAGGAATAAGATGGCAGACTTGGAGGGGCCGGGGGTTAAATGCAAACGTTCTTGCAATTGGTTTGTGCTCCTTTGGAATTGAATGCATATGCTTTGTATTTGAGTGATTTAACATTCTTTGTTTTAAAATTTATTTGACGCTATCCTGGACTTGAAAATTCATTTTCTTTTGCATTTGCATTCATTAAAAGCGTAATACTTTTTCGCATTGCTTTGACTTGAGTTGATGGGGGAAACTGCTCACATTGGATTTGCATTTTATATTTATTCATCACTTGAAGGTACTGAGGCTGACTCTACAGATTTACTACACAGTATTAATCATCTCCAAAATCTGGTAAATCTGTTAAATATAAATGCAATAGTATAATATCTGTAGGGGTCATTCACATTTGAAAGAAAATGTTCTTCAATCCACGCTTCTATATTTGTAATAATTGAATTTAAATGTGCACACATACATAAAAAACTATAATTACAGCTTTGCATAAAGTTTTGCGCATGAAGAGTAGCTTATCTTCATTTGAATATTTGTTTTGAACCAGGCGAACGGGTTTGAACCCAAGTCAACAATGTTAGACTGTAACATGTAACTTAATGAGGAAGATGATTTTACACCAACATGATTTATGAAAAGCAAATACAATTACACGAGACTGCTGTGGCAATGTTTTCTTTATTCCTTCAAAACGAATTTTCCGAGTTAATATATCATAACCTTATTTGTGTGCTTCCCAATTTCCAGTTCTAATCACAATCGCAATGTTCCAATCACAATGTTCTCATTATGTTATGCACCTCATTGTTAGTTAGATTCATTGCATTCCAAAATTCTCCAGTACAAGTTTCTCTACTTTATAACTGCTGGCAATCACTGTTTTACTGTGTGCCTGCAACCTCTATCTGCCTTTGAAAATGCCCAAGAGAGTCCTTTAAGGAAATGATTGTAGCTTAAATATGGATATTAACATATCATAAATTAAATCACGCTACATTGAAAGTGAGAGAGAAGTATAGTTTTCATCCACTTTTGGCCTTTTATCCGATATGCTAACAGTGGTTCAGAAGTTTATTTTAAACAAGTTGTTCATCTTTACTGGCAGTCTGACTACAGCATGACAGATTGAATGAGGGTGCACACCTTCACTCCTACAGCTTGTCTTATGGATATCTGATCACGTGGACATCGGATATTCTCCTATGCCGCTTCACAGACGGTATGAGCCGGAGTCGAGCGAGGCTTTCTGGTGAAATCCAGTCCAACGTTTTACCTCCGTCCCTGTCTTTATAGCCACAGAGGGCACCGGAGACACCAGCAGGGAGAGAGAGAGGCACTTTATCCGCCAATTAAAATGGCTGATTGGACCATCATTAGACATAACACACCAGTCCTCCAGGATTCGTCGGGGTAATCAGCTGGGTGGGTTTCGTGGTTATCTTTTAATTAGCCGCCGATTGAGTGGAAAATTGTGATTTCTAATAAAGTCAATCGATGGATCAAGTGAGGTAAAGGTGAAGAGGATCGCCGGGCAGTGGGAGGCTGCGTTCCACGGCCCAAGATTGTTCCCCGGGATGAAATCAGAGCGCGATTCCTCTCTCAAAGCTTGTGGGCTATCGATCCCAGCTTATTTGTGACATTTTTGGGGAATCGGATATATCCAGGAACGTAACTTGGCGAGCGCAGGTACCCTTATCTCTCGCTGTAACTTGTAAAGGTATATTGTCCGCAACGCCGTCCGATTTAACCTTGCGCGGCGTTTCGTTCCGATTTAACCTTGCGCTGCGTTTCGGTTCCATGCGGGTTCTGAAAATACATCTCCTCCTTTCTTGAATGCCGCCGTGACCCGTTATGTAATAGTTTGAGAAGGCCTGCGGAAATACAAAGGGAAAAAAGCTGCTTAATTTAGGCCAAATCTAATCAACGTGTATTTTTGAGCCAACAAAGTCTGGGTGGTGATAACGATGGTGGCTGGTAATGAACAGTTGTGTTTTTTTTAAACTGCGCTTCTCATTTTGGATGATTTCCATTAACCATGAAATTAGTGAAAATGACTTCGCTGCCAAATATATGTATCTTTTTTCAGGGGGGGGGTTTAAGTGCTCGGAACACAGAACTTTAATGAGTCGATCATGGTAAGAAGGCATTCTGCCCACCGTCCTGATCACAGATCTGTTAAAGAGCCGTTCTTGCGGAAACCACCGGGCTAACGGAGTCTTAATTGGCACCCTTTGTCGGGGATGCTGGTCTGAAGGGATAATTGCCGCCGATGAAATAAGTTGTTGAATTACGATTTCGTTTACAGAAACATGTCAAGTGTCTCTCTTTCAGCTTTGTTCGTGGCTTACAAATTGGTAATGCCGTCTTTGCGCTTTGCGGAAGGCGCTTTAGAAAGTGTTGCAGAGACATTGGGAAGAGGCATCTAAAATAGGGCCTTTATCTCACCCGTATGCTGTATATACGTATATGGCTGAAGCATGCATTTTTCATGATCTGGGCTTTAGGTAAGATCTATGCCATGGATCGAGCTTGTGTAATTCCCTGAAGGCAGTATTTCGTTTGGCTCTTACACTGTTCTGCGATATTAACTAAGGCGGCCATTTCTCATCTTCACAAGGTCCTGTGTAGAGGGCACATTCTTTTCTCTTTCCTGATTTAAGTGGTGAGGATATTGCTCCTCGTAGATAACCCGAGCAGACCGAATGTGCGAAATTGTAAATATGAAGGGAATCGTTGATTTTATGGAGCTCGGCGGTAACAGGAATTGTGTATCAAAGTGACGGTGCGTTACTTTGATGACGGCGCTTTGATGATGGCTGCGAGTGGTCTGATGAGTGGTCTCGGGCCGTAATGGCGCCCATGCAAGAGGGCAATGTCCTTTATTTCCTCGGCGGGTGTATGGGTTTTGGAAACCGCGGCAGAGCACACGGGAGTTATTTTCAGGGAGTGCTTCACGAATTCCTGAAGGCATAGCCTCTCGATTACCGTGGCCAGGGCACCGCGTTGCCGCCTCGCCGACACCGGTCCGCCGTTGCCATAGGAGACGGCTCCAGCAGGCGTCTTCGATACGCCGCGCATTCTTTAATTCTGACAGCCCCCAACCCCCCACCCCCAGGTCTCTGGTGAAATCGATGCGGTTGGTCAATGGCGCTGATTACCATCTGAGTCAGAGCACCTCGCGTCCGTAAGTGCGAGCGCGGCGCGGCGGTAATGGAAGAGCGCGCATTATCTGTCCCCGCTGTGATTGCGTTGTGTTCGCCTACGATGAGCTACAATAACCCATCCGTCCATCTCTGGCAGCCCGCTCATCCGGTCAAGGCATGCGAAGACGAACGCGCGCACATCCACCAGAGCCAATTACTGTGAGGGATACTCGGGCCGTTGAACGGAAGGGATATTAGCGAGAGGGTTTTTACTGCTGTGTAAACGCGTCTCTGTGAGTGGCGCTCCGTGGCAACGAGGTGGCTAAGATGGACGGCGGTCCCCGACTTGCTCACATGCCCTGTAAACAGCTCGCAGGCCGCCACCGTTCACACGGACGCCCCTTCCCGGTTGGCTGTGGTCAAACGGTTAACGACTCCACAGGGCCGCCGCTTGGGACTTCTTACGTGAGCGAGGACGCCAGCTTAATTGCACGTCTCCGGCGAACGGGAGAGTGAAGTAATGAAGGATGGAAGGAAAGATGGAAGGGGGTGAGGGTGAGTGGGGGGGGGGAAAAAACGTAAAACCCACAGGCGTGACCCACTTTTACTCAATACGTCCTGGCTCATTAACTGTGTTCTTCACGTCGGCATCAATAATGTAGAGTCAACGGGAAACAGTGATGTACGGCTCAACCCGTGGACTCCTTAATGCGCCACTAATCAAAAAGGTTAAGAAAACAGCCATAGGCCAGGCCCCTCTGCCTCCTGCGGGCAGGGCCACAAACACCAGCAGCACCTGGGGAGCCTGCGCTTCTGCCGAGCGTGTGTTTGTGTGTGTGTCTTCTATGTGTGTGTGTGTGTGTGTGTGTGTGTGTGTGTCTCTCCTGTGTGTCTGTGCGTGTCTTTGTGTGTGTGTGCCTGTGTGAGAAATCCCAATTAAATCCATTTTTTCCATGAAGTAAGTTTCAGGTAAAATGTGAAAAATGCCAAATGGGTGATACCCACTGTATGTGTGTGTGTAGGTGTGTTTGTTTGTGTGTGTGTGTGTGTGTGTGTGTGTGTGTGTGTGTGTGTGTGTGTGTGTGGGGGTTATAGATGATGATAGATCAGGGGTGGGCAATCTTACCCTGTGTGGGCCGGTGTGGGTGCAGGCTTTTTTGTCCAACTGAACAGTGACACCTGATTCCACTAATCAAAGCCCTGATTGAAGACTTTGATTAGCTGATTAGTCAAATCAGGTGAGCTACTGCTCGGCTGGAACAAAAGCCTGCACCCACACCGGCCCACACAGGGTAAGATTGCCCACCCCTGTGATAGATAGTATGTGTGATTAAGAGAGAAAAGTTGTGTTGTGAGCAAAGGAGCGGGGTGCAAGTGAAAATTAAGCCACCTTGGCAAAACGGTTCACATTGAATGAAGGCAGTAAGGGGAGCTTAAAACCACTCGTTGTGTGGTGACCTGAAGCTAAAGATTCAGTGCTACAGGCTTGATTGATGACTTTTCCTGTGAATACTTGCAGTGTTGGTCACATTTTAATGTGTTGTTTTTCAGTCTTATTGCAGTATGCCTAAAAGTGAAAATAAATGCCACCTCTTTAGTAGATCTTTTGTTATAAATGTGTAATAAACTATACATAACTGCATTATACATCATTACAAGTACATTGTTGACTGTTAGTCAACATTAGTACCTCAGTTAATGTGTTTTTAAGGAGGAGGAGGGTGACCAGATGGAGAAAAAAAACTGGAAACAAATATGCACTGTTGGTATTAGATGTACTGTAACATAGCAACAATACTGACTGAAACCGGGTCCAAAATTCTCGGTCTGGCAACCCTGGCGTACAAAATTATACTTGCTAATATTTATAAATGTCAGACAAAATATTTGAAGAAGTATACTGCAGTTATTAATGCTTTGTTAAGCATCAATAACCACACAATATATTTTAAAAAAGCGAATATTAAATTAGGTGGTATGCAGTAACATTTTGGTGAAAGCACTTTTTTTTTGTTGTTGCCATTTTTAACCCCAATTTGGAATGTCTAATAGCAAATGTAGGCCCGTTCCACCTTTGCAGCATTCTGCTGTCAAAGACCAGCTCATCCCCCTCTGCGGGCTGCCAGCTGTGCAGCTACAGCAACTGCGCATCCGTGGCGCATCCGTGGCAACAGTCACAGGCGCCCAGTGGAACAGAGCCCTCCTCCGAAACGCGTGACGTCAGCCGCTGCCTCTTTTCAAATCCGTGCTCGGCCGGTTAAGCTCAGACCCGCGAGGAGGTGAGACGGGCAGCTTGTGCTGGCAGACTGCGGGTGCCCGATTAAGTTCAAGTTCAATTCAGTCCACTGCCATACAAGCAAGGTTAATGGAAATTGCTTTGGCACTTCAGCTGAACAACACACAACGCTGGAGACAAATTATACTTCCTACAAGGGACAGTGCAAAGATGCAGAATAAACAGAGCGCAGCGACAAAGTGCAGCTGGTCAGTACAATGTGACGAGCACAACCGCTGAACGCCGTGTGGAATTGAGACGTGAGAAATGAACTCAGCTGGGCATTTGAGCGTTTATGGTCCTCGCTGCTGTTGGGCGTGTGGTCTGGGTGGTCAGCCATCTGCTTTCCAGGGGGAAGGAGTTGGAGTAGATGGTGAGCCAGGTGGGAATTGTCTTTGATGCTTGCACAGGTGATGTCACGCTTGCTGTGCAAGGCAGCGATCGATGGGAGTTCAATACCTATAATTTTCTTTGAGTTGTTGACAATCCTTTCGAGCTCTTTGCTCGCGTGAGCGCCCGTGATTTCTATTTCGTCCTTGATTTCTGCGCTTGCCCTGTAGAATCGGGCTGACATCCGTCGGCTCACTTTGAGCCTTTTTCGGCTGAGTGCAGTACAAAATGGCGCTGATGGCTGGTGACACAGCCTTTGCTCTTTTTTTGTTGTTATCAACCAGTGCGTGATGAGATGTGTGCGTCCGACCTCCCTACCTGGGTACCCTACGGCCAAATACATGCGCCCCCCCCATGGGGCTACCACCCGCAGTCGGCACTGGCACAGTCGATACCAGACCATGGACCTCATCCACACACAAGAACCACGCCTTAACAGGATGAGCCACCCAACAGCCCTATACAAAGGCAAAAATAATATTGGAGACAACTTCAAGATTAAGTGCTTAACATTCTATACAAACAAAGTTAAAGGACTCCCTTTGTAGTGTCTAGAGACTGAGTGGAATGCAGTTGATTTAAAAGCTCCCGATTGTTCTCTACTTTCCTACATTTCACCCAGCTGGGGCCAGACAGCGACTTTGAAGCCCAGAACTTCCCCCTACACACCTCCTCCCTCCCCCCTGCCCTCCTCCGTGCTGAAGTGAAATCAATGCTCAGGGCTTTCATCCTCCCTGCAGAGTATCACACAGGAGGAGAACCCTTTCATCCTCCCTGCAGAGTATCACACAGGAGGAGAACCCTTTCATCCTCCCTGCATAGTATCACACAGGAGGAGAACCCTCTCATCCTCCCTGCAGAGTATCACACAGGAGGAGAACCCTTTCATCCTCCCTGCAGAGTATCACACAGGAGGAGAACCTCATGCCTGTAGAGTATCACACAGGAGGAGAACCTCATGCCTGTAGAGTATCACACAGGAGGAGAACCTCATGCCTGCAGAGTATCACACAGGAGGAGAACCTGTGTGATACCTGTGTGGTGCGTCAGTGTAGTATAGTGGTTAGGGAGCTGGGCTTGTAACACTAAGGTTCCAGGTTCGATTCCCAGGTGGGGACACTGCCGTTGTACCCTTGAGCAAGGTACTTAACCTGAATTGCTTCAGTAAAATATCCAGCTGTATAAATGGATTGTATGTAAAGAAATGTGAAACTGTGTAAGTCGCTCTGGATAAGAGCGTCTGCTAAATGCCTCAAATGTAACCTCATTTCTGCAGAGTATCACACAGGAGGAGAACCCTTTCAAGCCATACAGGTCTGGCATTCTCCGCCAGTCCCCCCTTGCCCAAAAGGGGATCCAGATCTAACATCCCCCCCCATGCCCCACCCCCCATGCCCCCACACGCAGGCAGCTAAACTCTGCATAAATCCCCAGTGCCTGATCCCAGTGGCTCACTGTGTGGTTAGCAATGCCCGTATCGACCCCCCCTCCTCCCTCCCTCACCGTGCAAAGCCTGTCAGTCCCCTGGGGCAGAGACATGAGCGAACACCGCCCCGTTGGGGGCTATGACACTTTGGGTGGTGACGCTCGTAAGCGCATTACCGCGGTGCCCACCATCGCCTCCCAGAGGGGAAAAACAGGGGACCTAACATTTAACATTTTTATATTATAGCCATTTAGCAGGCGCTCTTATCCAGAGCGACTAACAAAAAGTGATTTTATGCATGGTAAGATTAATCGTGGTTAGTGCAAGAGGTCAGTGTAGTAACGCTGTAATAGACATCACTGTTGGCAGCTGCACCCCGTACCTGTGACACAGGGAAAGAAAAGTTAGTAGTTTTTATAAATATTTAAATATTTTTAAACATGTAAACAGTGGGGATGGCAGTTAATGAATGTATAGAGGTGGTAGTGGAGTCTGTGAGAAGGTGATGGAAATCTAGGGGCTGTTCTCCTTCTGAAGGACTTTTGGCTTCGGGGCGTACAGTGCAGTCCAGGGACAAGCAGAATTCACTGTGTTTCTGAGATAACCACTGACATGTCATTTATTTATTTATTGACAGAGACGATGCACCACTTCTTAGCCGTGCCAGTGTTAGCTTTAAGCTACTTTGCATCTGTACTTTGCATCCCTGGGCCTGTAATAAGATATAATACAAACCATCACACTAGACACTACATTAAAACATCATAATTAAGCAAATATGTGACATACGGTACATTTTAGCAAGTACAAAATTTCACTACCATTTAAGACACAGTACAACCTGTTAGGATTGGTTTGTTTTTAGCCATTAATTAATTCCAGAGCATGGAACCAGATTTTGAACCTTATTATTATTATTATTAATAATAATAATAATAATAATAAGAATAAGAATAATAATAATTAATAATAATAATGTCAATTTTCAACAATCTCATGAGCTTGTTATTGTGATAATACAAATCAAGTGTGTCTTGATTATTTGAATGATTAGATTTGTCACGGGTGAAACAACAAGAGGAAATAAATAGTTGTCAGTCGTTGAGCTGATATGCAAACGCTTTTTACCCGTATCTTGTTCCACATCTCTGGTTTCTGCTCCCTGGTGCCTTGGCAAGATGGTACTATCTACAGATGCTAAGGGCAAACACAGAATGTTCCAAACAACCACAAATGCCAGATCAGCAGTTTTAGTGCAATTCCAGCTGGAAATGGGAAATGTTGTGTCAAAATGTATAGAGTAGTAGATTGCACATCAAAATGTACAGCGCAATGTGCAAGACGTATAAATAATTGTTGTTGTTGTGTGTACACATGAATTGTAAAAGGGCCGCTTGAGTGACCCCTCTCCACTTTATTTTGGCGGTTTGGCGGTTGTTTGTACACGAAAGCGCCAGCGATTGATCAGATTTACAACACCGCCAGTATTACAGCACTGCGTTTTGATATTTGTGCAACGCATTCTTGGGCTCCTGAACAGAATGGCCCCCTCGCCAGGAGTGCAGGCGGCAGCCGAGAGCTTGCGGGTTCGAGCCCGGGCTGTGTCATTGGCCGGCCGTCGCTGGGAGTCTGCGTTGGCTCCGTCTCACCGAGGCTTGGATTGGGGTTAAGGTCCTCCAGGTTTCCGCTGCATTAGTTCCTCTGGACGGCACGCCTGGGGGACCCACGGGCAGATGCCCGGCTGTCATCAGTGGCATCGGAGGAGTTCACCCACTTCAGCTGCAGTTTCCCTGGTGGGGGGGGCGGGTGGTACAGCCGGAACCCGAGAGGCACAACTGGCATCCCCGAATTGGGATGAAACAATGAATTATTAGAAGGAAAAAGGCAAACGATGAATACACATTTTTCTTTTACATTTAAAAAAATATAAGGGCCTCCTGCGTGGTCCAGTGGTTACAACGTCCGACGCTGGCCACGGAGACCGGGTTCAATTCCCCGTCTCGCCAAGTGTCGGCTCTGGCCGGGAGCCACCAGGGGGCGGCGATTGGCTGTCCGCCCCAGGGAGGGGGAGGGAGGGGAGCCGGCGTGACGTTCGCTGCGTATAGTGGCCCTGTAGTACCGGGTTACGGTCGACGGGCTGGTGCCGTCTCGTAAGAGGCGTCACTTCGCTTCGTCACTACCGGTCACAGGACTACGGCAGCGAACTCACATTACTAGGGGGATTGACGTAAAAATAGCGGGTCTAATTGGCTACCAAATTGGGAGAAAATGGGATAAAAATCAGAAAAAAAAAAAAAAAATATATATATATATATATATGATATATTTCAAATTTTTCCACTTTTTCTCCCAATTTGGTTGCCAATTATACCCTCTATTTATCTCAATTCACCCTCCCCCACGAGTCCGCCGCCCATCCCCCGGGTCGAGACGCTCTTTCCGGGCCGATAGATCCGCCTCTCCCGAGACGGAACTCTACCACGGACGCCTTTTCCTGCTCCTCGACGGACTCGTGCCGGCTCACCCTCCCCCCTCCCTGGGGCTGACGACCAGGGCCGGTCTGCTAGAGACGCGGGTTTCGGAACCGCGTCCCTGACAGGCAGCGCACACCACACCGGAACCAGCCAAAGTGTGGTGCGTTAGACCGCTACGCTATCCGCCGCCTACACATTTATTTTCTATTTGGATATTTCCATCTGCTGACGTGCTGCATTTTGCCTCTTTGTAAGGCTTGTTCTGGAGTGGGTCCGTTAAACCTGCACGCGCTCCGTCGGTTCCTCTCAGCTGCGGGGCGGGGTAGGAGAGGAGAGCAGCGGATGAGGCAGCCGTGTGGCAGTGTGCAGGGAGAGCTCTGTTATCTGGCCACTCCCACACAGTCGCCGGTCGTCAGGGGGGTCATCTTTCATCAGTCGCCCCCGGCAACCCTCAGCCCGCCCCGCCCTCCCTCCGCAGTTACCGCTGGTGGGAGGAGGATCCGCAGGGTCGAGAGGCCGGCAGAAACAACGTTAGTTTTCCCCTCCCGGTCTCTCGCACGGCAAAAGCACACAAGCCTCGCGGAGATTAATATCCAATCAACCGTACGGTTGTGCCGGGGAAAAGAAAATAGAAAAATGAATCTGGGCTGAGACACAAGTTGAAGGACGTGTCAAGTTCCCAGCGCCCCCTTTTTCTTAATTTGGCACTTCTATTGCTGTATCTGAGCTGCGCGCATCCCACGATTATGTAACGGTCCCATGTCCAGGAAGTGGCGCGTGCGTGAAGGCACGCAGAGGGGACCTGTGATATCGGGGGTTCCCAGCGCGGCGAGGTGCAGATGTAAATGACCTTATTTTGGGCTTCAGTCCTTCCTCTTTTTTTCCGGGGCCGGCAAAGCACAATACTTTATCTTGTGAATGAGCTGTCAGGTCATGATGAATACCAGGAGGGGATTGCGTTTTAATAAGTTGCATATATTATTGAGGCCGGCGCCCGGAGCCGAATACGGTAAAGCTGCCTCGCAGAGCACCACGGGCGCAGGCTAGGACCCGTAGTCGAGACGCCACGGCTTTGAACCACGGCTTTGAGCCTCGGCGACGTCATTCGCTGAATATGAACTGTGGTCCACGTTGTCGGAGCGCTTGGCCCCATTGCTACGGGAGCAGGGTTGGTTGCTCAGGCTAACGCTATGCTACAGTAACTCGTCCCAATAGTTCACCAGGCACTTATTACCCATCTCCTCTGATCAGTTCTAGCTTTCCTGTAGTACAGTATATCCGTATGCATGTACAAATCACACACAATATGTATATTAGTGTAAAAACATTTTTGCTTACATGAAATCAATCAATCAGAATGCATTTGTATAGCACATTTTTTTGTTCAATACATTTGTCACAATTGCTCTACAGCAGAACCCAAGCCTAGGGCAAACAGTGGCAGGGAAAAACTCCCCAGGCTGAACACATAGGAAGAACCCTTAGGAGGAACCAGACCCAAGAGGGGGAGCCCATCCTCTGGCCGGCTCAGGGTCTGGGATTATAATGAGCAACAGTGGTCAGTGAGTCAGTGTGCAGAAGAATCAGGAGCTCTATTAATTTGAAGGCAGCTGGGGGTGGTGGTCCTGGGGTGGGGTGGAGTGGGTGGGGGGGGTGCCTGGCGGGTCGATGGCGGGTTCTGGAGGTGGAGCAGGCTTGGGACTCGGGCCAGGCGCCCCGGAGGTGAGAGAGGGAGACAGGAACAAATCTAGGCAATTAGGGGAAAGCGATGCTTGTCAGTAGGGACAGATTAAAGAAATAGACCCCACCCATCAGGAGCGTGTCTGAGAGAAGAGGGTTCAGAGCCGTGGAGAGGTAACAGCGTGGGCTTATTCCAAAATAACACAACCCTTAATTGATGCTATAGTTCGCAGGTGAGATTTCCTTCCACAGATTTTTCAGGACGTAATGACATTTTTTCTGCACCAGCCCGAGTGCTCCAGTGCTGGAGTTGACGTCTCGCACTGTTCTTCACCTCCGTGCTTCCCAAACAGAATCGGCTCTTGTCACGCTGTTGCTTTCCATATGAAATAACCTTCTTGCCGGAAACTCTGGTCTTAGAAAAAATAAATCTATCACGGCATAACCGAGGGCTTCGTTGAAGATATTCATCTTCATTAGACTTCATATTACTGAGACGTTTTGTTATTTCCTCGCATACGCATAGCGATGCATTTGCGACGACACACACACCCCACACACAGCACGCACAAATGTACATTTCAGAGCTTTCCAGAATTGAGCCAGGGCAATATTTTCGGTAGAGATCAGTTGCAAGCATTCGCTACATATAAAGAAAATGATAGTGAGCTAGCAGGCTAACTAGACGGAGGCTACACCAGTCTGCGTGTGAAAAATGTAAAGGAATGAGAGATTGGAGAGCCGTGATGACCCTGTAACTCACTCTGGATTAGCTCATCGGCCAAATTAGTAAATGATAACAACATTATTTGTAGATGTATGGAGTTGTGAAAAGTATTACGATGTAAACTACGAGGTAAATAACACTTTTGGTCAAATTTAATTATGAAAACACGCACACGCATGCACACACACAGACAAACACACACACAACCTTTACACTTATAAAGCTCCCCAGTTTGGTGACTGCTCAGAACACAAGTAGGGCAGGTAGAACTACCTGGTCCCCCCCATATTAGAGCTCCTTATTCATTAGAGGTTTTCCTCCTCCTCTTTGGTCCTAGATGAATCCAGGAAGATTAATGCAATGCTTCATCACCTGAGAAGTATTCCTGACTTCAAATTACATACACAATTACAAACAGCCAAGCCCCTGCACTACGAGATCTTGCCGAGAAAGGAGAGAGAGAGAGAGAGAGAGAGAGAGAGAGATAGAGATAGAAAGAGAGATTTATAGAGAGATTGATAGAGATTGAAAGCAAGAAAGATGGAGTGAGCGAGTGAAAAAGAGAGCATGAGAGATAGTTAGAGGGAGGGAGCAAGAGAGAAAGAGAGCATGAGAGACAGAGGGACAGAGAGAGACAGAGACTGAATAATTAATAGGTCCTATATTGTTGCGGGATCGCACGCAGCTACAAACATGCCTGGCAGGACGCGGGGGGGGGGGCGCGGGCGCGATTGGTCCCAGGGCAGCGAGGGGCATGTAAGGCAGCAGGAAGGCGTGGGCCCCCTCGCCAGGCCCGCCCCCACGCCAAAGTTTGCTCGAGCTCCCCCTCAGCCCATGATGAGCTGTCAGAGAGCCAGGGCAGCGTGAAAAACAGATAAGAGCTTGTGAGGTTAGACATCGGGCTTCCTGTCAGCGCAGGGGGGAGCGCGGGGGGCTAATAGAATTGCCCGGCAGCCTGACGGAAAAGCTCTTTTCTCTGTTTGTCTTTTCTCCCCTGCGCTTTGTTTCGTGTCGAGGAAACCGGGCAAGCATATCCAGGTCAAGGAGAACACGGGGAAGATGGGCCCGGCCCTTTGTTTTCACCGTGCGTTAATTCCCTCAGTCCTTCGACCGCGAGCCGGAAGCAGAGACCCGCGAGCGCACAATGTTCCCGAGACGGCTGGAGATAAAGCGGAGAGGGGATAGGGGGAAAGGGAAGTAGAACAGGAGGGCTTTTTCCGCTTTGCGTTCATTTTTATATATTATATATATTTTTTTGCAGACTTTGTCGGGCGCCGGATCAGCAGCGACTTCAAGGGACTGCGGATTGATTCACTTCAATCCAGTCTGTTTCATTGTGCCTGTGTTTTTGCTCTCTTTCCTTTTTTGGGGGGATGGGGGTAGGTTTTGTTGGACTTGTTTGAAACTCTGTTCTTTGTTTCCTGCGGAGGGAAGATTCCAGGCAGCCTCGCTCCTCAGACGTTACAGAGTGTGCATTTCTGCTGCAAAACCTTGATTAGATGACTACAGCAGGCTCCGTGCAGAATCACCAGGGGGACTGTGAGCTCTTTGACATCAATATAACATTCCCCGATCTCCAGCTGCCTTTCATACCGTAGCTGAGCAGCTGAAAACTTTATATTGCAGATAGTAAGATTGCCAAATAAGGCAAATTGTATATATCCTGCGGGTACCATAGAATCAAAAAGACTAGATTCACCCGAGGTGATAAACTGCATACTGTATGTCTTTATATAAGAACATAAGAATGTAAGAATACATAATGATGAGAAACGCCCGTTCAGCCCATCTAGGCTCATCATTTCCTAATCTAAAGAATATCCAGTACTGCATCAAGCCTGGACTTGAATAGCACACGTGTTTCTGCCTCTTACTACCTGGCAAGCTGTTCCAGGCATTGACTACTCTCTGTGTAAAGGAAAACTTCCTAATATCCGTGCACACTTAGCCTTTAACTAATTTCCACCTGTGGCCTCTTGTTCTGCTAACCAAACTTATCTTCAAAAATCTTTGGTAGTTCACTTTGTTAATGCCTTTTAGGAATTTAAAAACCTCAATCAAATCCCCCCTAAGTCTCTGTTTGCTAAGCTTAAATCTATCCTCATAAGTCTATCCTCATACCTTTCATGCCAGGTACCAATTTAGTTCCCCTTCTTTTCACTTTTTCAAGCACTTCTATATCTTTCTTGTAGTGTGGTGCCCAGAATTGCACACAGTACTCTAAGTGAGGTCTGACAAAGGCATTATGTAACATTAATATACCCTCCTTTGATTTTACAAATACATTTTGCTATGTATCCTAGCATCCTGTTTTCACTGCTGCAGCACACTGCTTAGATGCAGGTAGACTTTGATCAATTACAATTCCTAAGTCTTTTTCAAATTGAGCACCTACTAACCTTTCTCCTCCCAACTTTACATTTAACAATGTCGAATGTCATCTGCCACATTTCTGCCCATTCTTGGATTTTGTTTAAATCATCTTGGATTACTTTAGTCGATTCCAAACTATTTGCTAAACCCCTGAGTTTAGTATCATCTGCAAATATAACTATTTTGCTATTAACATCCCTACCAAGATCATTCGACTATAAGACTTTTATACAGAACCTGTACCTGGCCAGTTGGGCTTTTTCTTTCATATTTCTGTGTTGAGGACAAACAAGCATGCTGCGGACAAAGCTGTGTGATCGTGGTATGTGTAGTGTATTCATTTATGACGGTTCATACAATACTGACCAGTACATGAGCATACATTGAAACTTGCATGGTGAAGATGCTCATCAGTGATATTCTGGAGTTGCCTCCCGGCCTCCCCTAGATGTAAACACTTTGACAGGGACAGCTGGACGGACCCTTTCCCGACTAACTGCCTAAATGGTCGTCTCTCCAAGATGGTTCGAGTGCCCCCAGCACACCGGCATTGCAGACAGGTCTATCTGGGTGCTTTTTTGGGGAGGGGGTTTTGGAGGGGGTGGGTGAGGTTCTGGAAACGACCAAACCTGCAGGTGCAGTTGTGGTTCTGTGTGGCTCAGTGGGTAGAGCATGGCGTTGGCAGCGCTTAGGTTGTGGGTTCAATTCCCACTGGGACCACATATACTGAAAAATGTATGCATTCACTACTGTAAGTCGCTTTGGATAAAAGCGTCTGCTAAATGGCGTATATGTAGTCCTATATATACAGTCAAGACTCGTCGCGGACGTACGTCATGAAGAGAGCGGGCGCACAGAGTGGGCGTACAAACCACTTCCAGCAGTGAAGTGCTCTCAGCCCATCTGACTCTGGGCCCGATGCTGCAGGCTAGTCTTCAGACACGATCACATCCTTCTTCAGAAAGGCCCCCGTGCCGGGAGTCTGTGTGTGTGTCATCTTCGCCCTCCGCTTGGTCTGTAACCCCAGGCAGACCTTTGAGCCACTGACAAGGAGCTTGCAAGGCCGACACTCTTGGGAGGGGGGAGGCTGAAGGCCTTTTCAGCTGGACGATCAATTCTGCGCCGTCCCGAAAGCAGCTCCTCCAGCAGAGGCTTCGTTCAGTCGCCCGAGTTTGCGACGAAGACGATCCGCTTGTCGTTATCCGCAGGCGTCAGGTGACGGCGTCGCATCGGCGAGGACGGCGTGCTGCGCCGCATCAACAGCACGGTGTCAAGGAAGACGAATGTTGCCTATAAATACACCTGATTTAATTTTCACGCATTAGTCTGGCCCGATAGTCTCACTCTCTTCGCCTTTGTTTCAAAACCATCTCCACTGCAGACAGCATTGGTCTTCTTCTTCATATGTGAAGCCGTTAAGGTATAATGATTACGTCATCACAAATGATTACATTCGTCAATTGATTATATTGTGTTTTAATATATGATGTTGATTTTCATATCGATATTGATGGGGTTGAAGGAAGATGCCCGTGCGCTTGGATGTTTGTACGGAGGGAAATGGTTGTTGTGACAGGAAGTGTTGCGTTGCAGAGATTAGAGCCGGGGATCGGTGGTGGTGGGGGGGGGTGCAGTTAGGGATCAGTGTTTGTGTTGCCGTGGGTAACTCCTTGGTTTCGCTCATGAGCACGATTCTGTGTCGCTTGCCAAGTGGCGTTTCGTAGGGTGTCACGCTCGGCAAACTTACCCCGTCGCCTCCAGACAGGGCTTAAACTCCCTGTCACACCACCAGGAGCTGTCACTTTGAAGCTGGGCAGATCCTTCAAAGAGGAGATAAATGGGAACGGGGGTGAGAGACACCATCTCTGGCGAGCGCACTAAGCTCTGAGCCTAATTCGGCCCACGCGATGCTTCTGTAACGACTGCTCCCGAAAAAAAAAAAAAAAAAAAAAGTCGCCAACACCTTCCGCCATCTCGTGCGGCCGACCCAGCTTTCGGGCTAACGCTTACCGCCGGCTCCACACGTTCCACTGCGAGACGCATTCGACGCGCGCCGTTGGTTAAAGCACTCTGTATTCTATATATATGCCATTTAGCAGATGCTTTTATCCAAAGCGACTTACAGTAGTGAACGCATACAGTTTTCAGTATATGTGGTCCCAGTGGGAATCAAGCCCACAACCTAAGCGTTGTCAGCGCCATGCTCTACCTACTGAGCCACACAGAACCATTCTAATGCCCACCTCCCTGCGTGCCCTGAATCTAACCCGGTAATCCAGGAAGCTCACCCTCAAAGTGTGTGTGCGTGTCGCCCACAGATTAAAGCCTGCACAGGGCCAGCGTAGCTTCGCTGTTCTGTGCGTTATGTGCGTGGACGTGGAGTGCAGGCACAGAGCGTGAAATGAGCCATCCGGATAATTTAAAGGTCAGTGAGCGTGAGCGTCTTTGTCTGCGGGTGACAGGAAGCCATCGAGTATGTGCTCCGGTCCTGCGGCCTGGGGCTCCGTTAGAGACCTGGAGGAGGGTGGGAGTCGGGGCGCCAATCACAGGACAGACACGTTGCACATTTACATTTTTGGTGACGTTCCAATCAATTCTTGAATAGGCTCCATGTTGATGCGTCAGCGGATATCAATTGAAGGATGGAAATTATTTTCTTGTTTTATTATTATTATTAGTAGCAGTAGTAGTAGTAGTAGTAGCAGTAGTAGTAGTAGCAATATTATATTGTGTTATTATATTTATGCATGCTGCTTTACAGATACAGATGCTCTCCACTTATTCTTTATTTTGAATGAAAATCTAGGCATTTATGGTTTTGAGAGAAAAGCAGTGCTTGATTATAACTTTATGTTCATTGTTGGATTAATGAGCTTGACATTTACCATGACTGAACTGAGTGTGAATACCCCTGCCTCCAAGACTGCAGGCAAAAAAAGTTTCAACGAAGTAGAGCACAACCACAGTTACTTCCTCTAGTACCAGTGTCCTGACATCCACCCCTGGCACTTCGGTTTCTCCTACCGCATCTATGTGAAGCTTTTTTGCGTCTGCGCGTGCCAAAGACGTCACTCAAGGCCTCGAAAGGAGCAGAGTCTCACGGCGAAGATCCATTCAGCCGTGCCGTGACATTAAAAACCCTCCCAACACGGCCCTGGCAAAGAGCAGAGGGATGCAGATTCATAGGCTCTGATTTCAGGAGCGTAAGTAAAAGCTGCTATATTTGGAGAGAGAGAGAGAGAGAGAGAGCTGGCGTGCGATTCCCGCTCAGCGGCGAGGGTTAGCCGCACTGTGCTAAACCGCGGCTCTGCTAAACCGCTCTTATCTGGACGCCCTTCGTTACCTCGGATGCCCTCTGGCGTCCCCCCGCCGCCTGCCCTGCCTTTCCGTGCCCACAGCACTGCGAGGGGCCCTCGGCTAGTTCTGCGCTGCACTGATGAATTGTGGGAAATATGCAACCCCCCCTTACGGCGCCCCACCGGCCCTCCATCTCCTCCCCTGTCAACGTGACAAATCCTCAGCTGTAAATATCAACCTCCTTCTCATTTAACAAGCGTTCAATCCTTAATAGAGTTTTGCTGGCCCTACGTCTCTTTATTTCGTTTGGATCGTTAATGGGAGGGCCATGCGGGCTGCTTTTGCAGGCCAGAGATGGGAGCTTGTTTTCAGGACAGCCCCGTCCTCCCTCCTCAGCATGGTTTTACACTCAACTGTTCTTTTCTTCTTTCTGTCAACATCTTCAGAGTGAGGCAACAAGAGGGAAAGGCCTCCTAATTATCTCATTATCACAATGTGAGATTGGGTAAGAGATCGCTAATATGGGAATCTGAGGGGCATGATAAACAGGACAGTCTTTTAGGAACGGGGGAAACCGCCTTCATTAGCATCGCCCGCTCAGGGCTCCGTGAAGTAAGCTGGCCCCCAAGGCCTCAAAATGATATAATATATGCCATTTAGCAGATGCTTTTATCCAAAGCGACTTACAGTAGTGAATGCATACATTTTTCAGTACATATGTGGTCCCAATGGGAATCAAACCCACAACCGTAAGAGTTGTTGTCAGCGCTACTGCTCTTCCTACTGAGCCACACAGAACCATTCTAATGCCCACCTCCCTGCGTGCCCTGAATCTAACCCGGTAATCCAGGAAGATCACCCTAAAAGTGTGTGTGCGTGTCGCCCCCAGATCAAAGCCTGCACAGGGCCAGCGTAGCTTCGCTGTTCTGTGCGTTATGTGCGTGGACGGGAGTGCAGGCACAGAGCGTGAAATGAGCCATCCGGATAATTTAAAGGTCAGTGAGCGTGAGCGTCTTTGTCTGCGGGTGACAGGAAGCCATCGAGTATGTGCTCCGGTCCTGCGGCCTGGGGCTCCGTTAGAGACCTGGAGGAGGGTGGGAGTCGGGGCGCCAATCACAGGACAGACACGTTGCACATTTACATTTTTGGTGACGTTCCAATCAATTCTTGAATAGGCTCCATGTTGATGCGTCAGCGGATATCAATTGAAGGATGGAAATTATTTTCTTGTTTTATTATTATTATTAGTAGCAGTAGTAGTAGTAGTAGTAGCAGTAGTAGTAGTAGCAATATTATATTGTGTTATTATATTTATGCATGCTGCTTTACAGATACAGATGCTCTCCACTTATTCTTTATTTTGAATGAAAATCTAGGCATTTATGGTTTTGAGAGAAAAGCAGTGCTTGATTATAACTTTATGTTCATTGTTGGATTAATGAGCTTGACATTTACCATGACTGAACTGAGTGTGAATACCCCTGCCTCCAAGACTGCAGGCAAAAAAAGTTCCAACGAAGTAGAGCACAACCACAGTCACTTCCTCTAGTACCAGTGTCCTGACATCCACCCCTGGCACTTCGGTTTCTCCGACCGCATCTATGTGAAGCTTTTTTGCGTCTGCGCGTGCCAAAGACGTCACTCAAGGCCTCGAAAGGAGCAGAGTCTCACGGCGAAGATCCATTCAGCCGTGCCGTGACATTAAAAACCCTCCCAACACGGCCCTGGCAAAGAGCAGAGGGATGCAGATTCATAGGCTCTGATTTCAGGAGCGTAAGTAAAAGCTGCTATATTTGGAGAGAGAGAGAGAGAGAGAGCTGGCGTGCGATTCCCGCTCAGCGGCGAGGGTTAGCCACACTGTGCTAAACCGCGGCTCTGCTAAACCGCTCTTATCTGGATGCCCTTCGTTACCTCGGATGCCCTCTGGCGTCCCCCCCGCCGCCTGCCCTGCCTTTCCGTGCCCACAGCACTGTGAGGGGCCCTCCGCTAGTTCTGCGCTGCACTGATGAATTGTGGGAAATATGCAACCCCCCCCCTTACGGCGCCCCACCGGCCCTCCATCTCCTCCCCTGTCAACGTGACAAATCCTCAGCTGTAAATATCAACCTCCTTCTCATTTAACAAGCGTTCAATCCTTAATAGAGTTTTGCTGGCCCTACGTCTCTTTATTTCGTTTGGATCGTTAATGGGAGGGCCATGCGGACTGATTTTGCAGGCCAGAGATGGGAGCTTGTTTTCAGGACAGCCCCGTCCTCCCTCCTCAGCATGGTTTTACACTCAACTGTTCTTTTCTTCTTCCTGTCAACATCTTCAGAGTGAGGCAACAAGAGGGAAAGGCCTCCTAATTGTCTCATTATCACAATGTGAGATTGGGTAAGAGATCGCTAATATGGGAATCTGAGGGGCATGATAAACAGGACAGTCTTTTAGGAACGGGGGGGGAAACCGCCTTCATGCTTAGCATCGCCCGCTCAGGGCTCCGGTGAAGTAAGCTGGCCCCCAAGGCCTCAAAATGATATAATATATGCCATTTAGCAGATGCTTTTATCCAAAGCGACTTACAGTGGTGAATGCATACATTTTTCAGCACATGTCGTCCCAATGGGAATTGAACCCACAGCGTAAGCTTTGTCAACGCCGTGCTCTTCCTACTGAGCCACACAGAACCACGCTCTACCTACTGAGCCACACAGCACCACGCTGTACTTACTGAGCCACACAGAACCACGCTCTACCTACTGAGCCACACAGAACCGTGCTCTACCTACTGAGACACACGGAACCACGCTCTACCTACTGAGCCACACAGAACCGTGCTCTACCTACTGAGCCACACAGAACCGTGCTCTACCTACTGAGCCACACAGAACCACGCTCTACCTACTGAGCCACACAGAACCACGCTCTACCTACTGAGCCACACAGAACCACGCTCTACCTACTGAGACACACAGAACCACGCTCTACCTACTGAGCCACACAGAACCACGCTCTACCTACTGAGCCACACAGAACCACGCTCTACCTACTGAGCCACACAGAACCACGCTCTACCTACTGAGCCACACAGAACCACGCTCTACCTACTGAGCCACACAGAACCACGCTCTACCTACTGAGCCACACAGAACCACGCTCGACCTACTGAGCCACACAGAACCACACTCTACCTACTGAGCCACACAGAACCACGCTCTACCTACTGAGCCACACAGAACCACAAAACAAAACAAAAATCAGGGCCAGGGTTATCAAACTCCAGTCCTAGAGGACCACAGTGTCTATACGCTTTTTGTGCTTTCCTTCAAATCAGCAGCCAATTTAGGGAAACGTGGTGCGTGGACTCTTTAGCCAGCGACTTAAAAACCACTTAAATGAATGACTTGAGTTCTGAAACACACCGAAAAAAGCCCAGCAGACACTGTAGCCTTTCACAGTTGGACTTTGAGATCCCGTCCGTAGGCGTATACCGTCCGTTTCTTCGCCCTGCGAGCCTACAGATTGTCGCACATTGATCCGCGGCAGGGCTTGCTAGCAGCGACGTCAGGCCTCAGTCTGACTGCATTACCTGTAACAATCCTCCCCTGCTCTGGCGTGGGACTCGCTGAAGGGCAC
Organism: Aldrovandia affinis; assembly: GCA_029706075.1. Lineage (NCBI taxonomy): Eukaryota > Metazoa > Chordata > Actinopteri > Notacanthiformes > Halosauridae > Aldrovandia > Aldrovandia affinis. The sequence continues at coordinate 747,397 of JAINUG010000284.1, read as the reverse complement.
CAGCTGATGGGCTTTTGTTCTCAGTGGCCAGAGAGGGGCCTTTAACAGGAAGGGAAACGGGCGTCCGTTGGAGCACTGCTCAGCTTGGTGTGCGCTTCTGAATGCGGGGTGCGTTGATTATTTATGTCCCCCACTCGACATCAAGCTGTTTGCATTAAAGCCGAGAAGGTGTCCGTCTTAGTTAAGCCTGCGGCTTAGATGTTCCTCCGCGTCCAGTAAGGTCATTTCATGTCAAGGAAATATCCATCGTAATGGCATCAGAGTACTTATAGCTCGGGCCCCGCTGAAATTCAAGACGTCAGTAATGGACGCCGGCCTTTCAGCGGAGCGACGTCCTGCGATACGCGCTGTGTGCGTTTCCGCAGGTATTCCAGCACTTAAGACCTCGTGAGCCGCTCGAACGGCATCCTGGCCCTCTGAGTGTTTTCCGGTGTCGACGTCGCAAACCGAACCCCGACATGAAAAATTAGCTCCACTCTCTGTAAAGTGTGACGCGGGTAAGGAGTCCACGCAAAGGACCCCGGCCACTTTCCCCTGAAGTCCAGAGAACGCCTTGGTGATAAAAGTAACTTACATAGTCAGGGACGCGGATCGAAACCCGCGTTTCTACCAGACCGGCCCTGGTTGTTAGCCCGATCGGAGGCGGCATTTGGCTGTTCTCCTCCGGGGAAGGGGGGAGGGAGAGCCGGCACGAGTCCGTCGAGGAGAAGGTTAATGGCGTCCGTGGAAGGTAACTTACATAAAGTTTCAACTTGGCCAATATCGAGCTTCCCCCTCTGCCGTGGCTACCTACGCCGCTGGCCCTCGCGTTGTACTTTAAGTTGTGCGATAAATAAGTCAATTTACATCCGCGGCCGTTCGAAAAGACAGAAGCAATATCAAGGAGATCTTTAAAGCCAATGGGGTAAGTGTTGTACTATAAGGGCCTGTTTGTAAGGAGGAGGGGGATAAACAGGCCTTTAATTAATGTCTGACGCCGCGCACTTCCTGTCACTCGCAGGGTGTAATTACACGGAGAATAATGGATGCGTTGCACAGAGACACAATGGAAGGGGAGCCGGCGAGGGATTCGAAGGCCTGGAAAAACTGCTCACCGTGGAAAGTTTTATCTTTTTTTTTTATGATGGGAGTCTTCAGAACTTTCAGAAGCCGACCTTTAAAAGTGTAAGCACAGCCCATTCCCTTTACAGATATAAATACCCTCATATTTCAAGCTCGGGTCACGCCCAGGAAAGACACAAAATATACGTTGATCTTCATGGCGAACATTTTGGGGAGTTGCTGACTATGTACTTATTCAGCCCTTGCCGTGAATTGCAGTACGTGGAACCCTGAACAACCACTGTGTGTGCAGCTCGGTCTTGCCATGGGCTTAGCATACAGCCCCCTGGTAAATTATGCCCTTTAAATTAGAGTCCAGCACCCACAACAAACATGCTCCCTGTCGGATAACACGTATGGAGAATATATATGTATAGGAATACGCAGCCAAATGGAGCCATAACCCCGAACTGAATATCATATTTTTCCTCTGCAGAACAGGTAAATATTTACAGCTGGAATTTTGTGTCGTGCGTCAGACGGCATTCAGGAGTCGCGGCATCACTGAGTCGTTTTTAAAGGTGAAGGGACAGTGGAGGTTACGTCAGAATGGCTTTTCTCCGATGTCCTGGGGTGTAGAAACTGCATCCAAAAACGGTTGCTGTTATCTTCGTGCTCTGCCTAAAGTGGAGAACCGGACACATTAATAAGACACTAATGAGTTAGTCAGCGTTTCTTTCCTCCCCCACAGTCTTTGTAAAGTGCTCCTCCTGAGGAAGCTTGCAAGGGAAGGGGGGGGGGGTGTCGTGGCGGGGAGCAGGAAGGGGGGGGTGGAACTGATGTTAGGAGGACGTTTAAGGTCCGTGGCACAGTGAGGGGAGGATAGATATCAGTGTGACACCCTAATGCTCCATGTTGTTCACCCATCCCGGAGGAGGCCCCTCATTGAGTACTCAGGGCAGATTCTGAAGGCATAGTTCTACAAATGCAGTGGAAGGTGTAGAGTAGGATGTGTCCACACAGTCCTTGAGTTTCTCTCGATCTCTTTCTTTCTCTCTCTCTCTCTCTCTCTCTCTCTCTCTCTCTGGCTCTGCACTCAAACTGCAGCTCATTTCCTTTGTTCTTTCGCCTCCGACTTCTTCGTCTGGGTGGCTGCGCAATGGGGTTCCTCTCTGTTTTATCTTTCCTTCACTGGCACCCCGGTACTCCAAGATCCTGTTCTGTCAGTTCAGTATTTCCACAAAAAGTTTTTGGAAAGCCATGGAGTTCGTGCTGGGGATACATTGCGGATTCCAGTAAATATACACTTGGGTCATCCAGAAATGCAGACAAAAAGAAGAAGAAGAAAAAAGAAAGGTATTTTCAGATTCTAGTGGCTCCCCTTCAGGTTCTCCTTTCCCCTGTCCTCATTCATAATGGATCGGCTGTTAGGTAACAGGAATGTGACTACGACTGCTGCGATCTCACTTTATTCACCATCCCTAGGGGGAGATGAACACTTAAGCTAACAATCTGCAGGGCTTGGCTTTGATTGGGATCTCCAGCATTAAAATTTGCCCTTTGTCATCCTCTCTCTCTCTCTCTCTCCCCCTTTCTCTGTCCCTCTCTCTTTCTCGTCTCACCCCCCACACCCCATCCATCACAAGCTTGTGTTGTTCACGTCTCTCTAATGGCTGTCGATCTCTTTGGTCCCATTCCCAGCTTCTTTGATTTTATGTAACCGTGTGCATAAAGGAAATCTATCAGGGCCACGCTGGAGTGCTGTCGGCTTTGACTGATCCGGAGGGAAGGGGATTGTGGGATTGTGTTATTGGACACCCACAGAGATGTGTATTACGGATCAAAGATGTCTTTCAGAGACTTAGTGGTGATTGAGGGGTTGTCACCAAAGCCCACTGAACATGAATAGAATATAATGTAGCAAACAGAGGTGGTGGGGATACTGTAAGCTGTCAGTGCCACGCCGATTCGAACCAATCACTGTGCGTTGCTTTGGAGAGCCTAACCGTTTGATTGGTTCAAATATGTCAGCGATTTACAGTTTATTGTTGCTCCACCCATAATTTCGTGACACCTGGCTTACAGGTGTACTAACGTGACCACAATTTCCTGACGAAGACCGAATATTGGAAATTTAGCAGTGTGCCAATACCGTCTTCTCCTATTCGGCTCAAGAATACCTGAAACAGGTAGTGAGGCTGTCAGTGTATTGCTGATTCTAACCAATCACTGCGTGTTGCTATGGAGAGTAAAACCATTTAATTGGTTCTAACAGGTGATTGACAGGTAATTGTAACCCCACTCATAATGGGTTTCATGACACCTATCTCTCTCTTCACTATCGTATTTTGGAGTTAATATGCTGTGGATGAAGAACCAGGAGCCGACAATAACCCCATTTCTGTATAGGCCACAGCCACAGCAGGCTTAGGTGAGCATGTCAGCTCTGCCCGGCGCATTCAGGGAACACAACGCATTAGGGATCATTATCTTTGAAATGACCCCTCACTCCATCTCCCGTCAAACAATCAACACCCGTCTGCGAGTGACTCGTTCCATTTCTATAAGTGTACGTTGCCAGCGCTACGGCGGCCATAATAGCACTGACGGGTAACGGACCTCGCATTCAGTCACCACAACCCTTCACCTCGCCGTCCGCCGTAATTACCGCTGCGTTATTCGCAAATGAACTGCAGGGAGCTTCGTATTCCTCACTGGAGGGGACGGGAGGGAGGCGGGAGGGGGGAGGCGGGGAGGACGGGTGTCTATTCCGAGACCTTGTCGCTTCAGGTATGCACATAATGAATCTCAACCTCTCTTCCTTCTCTCGCCCTGACAAGCACACCCCCTTCTTCCCCTATTCATTATTCCCCTGGTACTCAAGAGGAAGTAACGATCGAGATTGCTCCTTCAGAGTCCATTCCACCTCATACCTACGTCGGCTCAATTAACCTGCAGTTCACTGGGCGTGTGCAGTAAGGCATGGAAGGATGACCACGGGGGGGATGGGGGGGTGTGTGAGGCGGGGTCTCGTATCCCAGGAGTGTGGGGGATGCAGGATGGAGTCCTTTATAGCATTTGATGTTCATCTCTGCTCCTCCATCTGGGTTTTGTAGATAAAGCTCTGGTGGAGACGTCACTGTGCTCTGGTTCCACACTGTAGCACTAGCTGGGTACAACCAGTCAGGTTGAACATTATGGAATGTTGTACTGTAGTGTAGAATAACGGTTAGGGGACTGGGCTTGGAATTAAGAGGTTGCAGGTTTGATTCCCGGATGGGACATTGCCGTTGTACTCTCGAGCAAGGTGCTTAGCCTGAATTTATTCAGTTAATATACAGCTGTATAAACGGATTTTGTACATGTACAATGACAATAAAGGATAATAATTTTGTGTTAAGAAATGTAAACTGTGAGGCCTCCGACATCCGACGCTGGCCACGGTGACCGGGGTTCGATTCCCCGTCGCCCCAGAGTCGCGCCAGGAATTACAGTCGACAGCTCGGCGAGTGTTGTCTCGGAGGAGGCAGCACTTCTGCCTTTGTCACTGCCGGTCACAGAACTATGGCAGTGAACTATGAGGGAGGGGATTGAACTAAGCACAGCGGGAGTAGTTGGCTACCAAATTGGGAGAAAAATGGGGTAAAATCGGAAAAATAATTGTATATATATATTTTTTTTTAAGTAAGCTGTAAGTCACGTCGAATGTTGAGCATCTGCTGAATGCTGGTGATGTAATGTAGATCCAGAATGTAGGATCTGGTTCAGAGTACATGTGACTGTGAATCTATTTACACTGAAATAGAAGGAATCCTTGTTCCTCACACTCAACCAGTTTCCTGTCGTTCCACTAGAGACTTGTCATTTGCTGAAGCAATCTATTTGCCTATTCTGTATGGCATCGAGCTGTAATTACCATCATTGTTACTTTATTAGCACTGCAATCAGAGAGAGCATGGGGGCAAAGGGATTTGAAATATGAATCTGATAACAACATGCATGCTGCGACATGTATTATTCAAATCAATAAGCATAGATGTTGTATTGAAGCTTATAATAATCATATCTAAAGAATAGATTCTGGCAGTTGAACAAAGAGATTTATGAAGCCTTGCTGCAGCATAAAATATTTTGTATTATGTACAGACACAGAGGTTTTTCTGAATGCAAAACACAAAAAGGAGACGTTAATATGGAAAACGGAAATAAAAACACCAAAACATTCTGTGGAGGACATCGGGCTCGGCCATGTGGGAGTGGCATGGTTGCCTGTGTTGTATATGTTGTGGAGGCCTTTGGAGCAGGTAGACTTTCCGGGGGCAGGTTTGGCACTCTCACAGGATGTGAGAGTGAACTGTCTCCCGGAAGGTTGCTCCAAAGGCCATAATTGGTTTAATTATTATTTAATTATTTAATTGGTGTCAATCAATCAATTGATATGGAAGTCAATTGGCTGATTGGGTGTCTGTGTGAGAATGTGAGTGATTGATAGATTGGGTGATTGCCTCACGAGTCCCACCTGAGCCAGGCAGAAACTAAGCCTATTTAAGAGCAGGTGGGGCGAGTGGGGAATCAGTTAGTCTTGTCTTGTCATTATGTGTGAGTGTTGAAAGTGAGACTTGTCTGTGTCTTGATAGGTGTGTGAGTGCGCGTGCACGTGTGGAGTGTTGTGGAGTGTTGTTTGATGTTTGTGGAGTTTTGTGTGCGTTTGTCGAAAGTGACTGAGTAGAGTGCTTCCTGTGTGTGTGGGGAAGAGGGAGAGGGGGTGCACTAAGAGTGTCCGCCTCTCTCCCTCGGTGTGATTGTGGAGGAGAGCGAGAGGGTGCCCTGAAAGAGGGTCCGCCTCTCGCCCTCGGTTTTATTGAAAGAGAAACTCTGCAGTGGAGAGTGTTTCAGAACTCTCACTGTGGGGAGTGGCGAGTGTCTCTGTATGAATGGGAAAGAGAACTCGAACTGCAAAGTGGGTGAAGTAGGGTGAAGATTTTTTGGTTGTGTTTGTGTTTGTCTTTGTTATATGTTAACCTGCTACTCCCACGGTCTCTTTCCCATGTCTGGGGGGAGAGACAGGAAAAAATAAATAAAATCTGGTCCGTAGACCGACAAACTCTACTCCGTCTCCTGGCTGCTCTGTTCCCATCCAGGGTTTGTCACGTGGCGTGTGACACATTCCAATGAACACAGCAATGGCAGAACAGAACATAATGTACAGAAAGAAAATGGGAGCCATCAGACATGCCTCCCCAGGCTTTGATTACACTGAGAGAAATGACCTAATACGTTGGCTGGGAGAGTTGACCCCTCGAACAATCCATGTGAGCACTGTTTGTTCTCGGTGGACCTTGGGCATCTGTTTCTCTGCCTCCGAGACCCAGAGGCAATTTAACTCTTCCCCCCCCCCCCGCTTGCCCACCAGGCCAGTGAGAGAGTCCTAATCGTCACCCAGAACAATGCCGTATTTCAGCTGGGAAGCCTTCATCTATTATTGACAATGTATTTTAGGAGGACGATCTGAGCGTGGCGATATAAATATCTCTCTCTTTTCTTTTACCCAGTGGAACGTGAGACAACAGCATGAAGCAGGGCTCCATAAAGTAACCAGAGATGGGATTCCTCATTATTTGACTTGGAGAATGAAAGTGGGGACAAAAAAAAAAGATCCAGCAGTGTGTGTGCCTGAAGTGCTGTATATTATTCATGAATGCAGTTACACAGCTGAGGGACTAGAGATGTCTACAAACCTATATCCAAATGCAGCCCATGTCATGAGTCTGTTTGATTCCGTTGCATCTGGAATGAAGTTGCACATGCTGGTAATAGGCCCATTACACTGCAGGATTTTTCTTAATTGAGAAAAACCAATTTGCATGCATTTAAGGGGATAGTCCAATCAGAACACTTGAAAAGCAATGGGTCATAGGAATCATAATCTATTGCCTTGCACAGAGGTACAATCCTTCAGCCAACACTGTTCTCATTCTGATTTGATGTTTCAGCCCATTACATCATTTAAACAAATAAAAAAAAACCACCAGCGATACTACGATGGTGAACCGAATGTGTTCATCACCCCAGATAGCTTATCATCTCGCAAACAGATGGAGGCGTTTGTAACGTAGCTCCAAACCCAGTATAGGACTCTGAATCACTGGGAGGTCTGGCAGGGGGTTCTGAATGGTCAGGCTAGGATCGCCAACTCTTTAACCGTTGTGGTATGAGAAGGCCCTTCTCGTGTTCCAGTGGTGCCATCACCCCCCGTAGAGTCCCTGATTGTATCTGTGTGTGCTCGCCGCTCCACTCACAATGTGCTGGTGAGTGTTTTTGTAAGAGCTGGGAGGAGAGAGAGAGAGAGAGAGCGAGAGAGAGAGAGAGAGAGAGAGAGAGAGAGAGAGAGAGAGCGAGAGAGAGAGAGAGAGAGAGAGAGAGAGAGAGAGAGAGAGAGAGAGAGAGAGAGAGAGGGAGAGAGAGAGAGAGAGAGCGAGAGAGAGAGAGAGAGAGAGAGAGAGAGAGAGAGAGAGAGAGAGAGAGAGAGAGAGAGAGACAGAGGCGAGATGGAGGCGGATGGACGGGCTGGTGGATAATTGGAGAAAGAGGAGGGGAGAACAGGGGCCAAAAGATGTCCGCCACCTCCTCCTTTCGCTCGTACTCCTCTCACCCCCTTCCCCCCACACTTTCCTCCTGTTCTAATCAGCGGCATCAAAGCCAGGCAGGAGGACAATCCCCGTGACGCACCCCCATCCTCCGTCTTTGATGTTGCCCTACTTTCACAAAGGTGCTCACAAACTGCCCACTGCTGTGTGTGGATGGGCTGGCAGGGTAGGGGGTATACAAGACCAGTTATTTGGTATGGAGACAGGGATATGGTGAATGTGGGAAGGGGGTGAGGGGCAGGCCCACAGCTGGCCTGGGCTGGTCTAGTCTGGTCTAGGCTGGTCTGGTCTCAGTGGGCATCAACACAGGGCTGGCGCTGCTCCCAGCACCCCCGAGGGACAATGTAGCCTGGCACACTTTAGGTAGTTAGCTCGCTGTGAGGCCATGACACCTGCCCGACATCCCCTCTACCAGCATATACACACACACACACACACACGCACACACACACACACACACACACACGCGCACGTCCAGACTGCCCCAACGGGCCGGGACACAGAGCAGACGTCTTCATTAATCCCAGGCATTTCAGGTTGTGATTTATCCCGTGCTCTTAATTGGGAAACGGCTCCATAGTAAAGCACCCTGGGGAGCCTCACATGAAGGGAGCTGGCCGTGGCTGTACGGCCGTCACGCTGTGTATCACTGAATCGAGTAATTATCAATGTCTGTGGAATAATTCATCACTTTTCTATGAAAGCAATGGAGGCGGAGGGGGGAGAGACTGGGGGAGGGGCATCCTCGGTGCCGATGTGGATCTCCGTGTCTAGATCGCACGTGGCTGCACATGGCTACCTCAGCTACCACAGCTGAAAGCCCTCGTATGCTTTGATGGAAACTTTATGTTGAATTTGTATTGTTAGGACAAAGCCTCACTCTGGGGAGGTGTTTTTTTATGGCACATTTTTATGGAAAGCGCACGCCTCCTAAAAATGTAAATGTGCTGTTTGGGAGTTTAATCTGGTTCGACCCTGGGAGTCCTTTGCAACCCCACAAACGCAAGGTGGAGAGAGTCCGTGCAGGAGTGGAGAGAGAGAGAGAGAGAAAGTGTATAATCCTCTGTAATTGTAGAATTTTCCTTTTCCTGCAACCAGCCTCCCTCCCTCCTTTCTCTGTCTGACTCATCCATTTCTTTTTGATACCTTTTCAGGAATTAACTCATCAGTTTGGGATGAGATGCCTGCTTACCTGAGGGTCCTGGCTGACTGACGCACAGTGCCTCCTTCCTTCTGGGACAGGACCGTTTGAACACCTCTGACAGGGGCCAGAGAAGGAGAGGAGACAAGCTTATCATCCACCTTTGTTCTTCCTAATGCCTCGCGAGAGGGGTCTCTACGGACTGGCTCGTGCTTCCTGCCAGACTATACAACAAAACAAAAAATACCCATGATTCCTGCTGTCCGAGGGTAGTGAAAAGAATACCAAGCAAAAAAAGCCATCTAAGTAAAAAAACTAAAAACAAACCTGATTCATAGTATTGAGCCTACATCAAAGCAGAGAGACATGAAAACATTTTGAAGAATCTTTCCCCCAAAAGGATATTAAAATTCAGACTATTTTTCCCCTTGTTTTTACCTTTTTAAGAAAAGAAAAAAAATATTCGAAAGGGATTTACACTTGGATGTAGATTTAGCCTGTCGCCATGACTCCGCCCACAGGCCGCGCAACGGATTGGTCCGGCTGTTGGAGAGTCGGCCGAGGCTCTGCCCTGCTCCTGCTCTGCTCCGTCCTGGCCACCACCACCACGATGGGGGCCAAGCCCCGCCCGCCGGGCCACACCCACCTGAACTCCATCCGGATCGACGGGGACATCTCCCTCGGGGCCTGTTCCCGGTGCACGCCCGCGGCAACGACGGCAAGGCGTGCGGCGAGCTGAAGAAGGAGAAGGGCATCCACCGTCTCGAGGCCATGCTCTTCGCCCTGGACCGCATCAACAACGACCACGACCTGCTGCCCAACATCACGCTGGGGGCGCGCATCCTGGACACCTGCTCGCGTGACACCCACGCCCTGGAGCAGTCGCTCACCTTCGTGCAGGCGCTCATCGAGAAGGACGGCACCGACGTCAAGTGCCTGAGCGGCGGGCCGCCCATCATCACCAAGCCCGAGAGGGTCGTGGGGGTCATCGGGGCCTCCTCCAGCTCCGTCTCCATCATGGTGGCCAACATCCTCCGCCTCTTCAAGGTACCCCCCGCCCCCGTTCCTCTGTTCTGGTTTTCGGCCGCTTCGCATTTTGTGGTGCGCCTCGTACTTATCAATCAAATACAGCGATTATCAAGGGGGAATTTAAAAGGCTGGCAGTGTAGTGTAATGGTTAGGGAGCTGGGCTTGTAACTCAGAGGTTGCTGGTTCAGCAAGGCAGCAGGTGGGACACTGCTGTTGTGCCCTGTTCTGGTTTTCGGCCGAGCTCTGCTGCGCCGCGCAGTGTCGTCGGCTAACGGTACGTTCACATGGAGCTTCGTGTTGACGCAGAGCTTGGCTTGGTAGACTTTACTGTAGTTTACACCTGAATACAGAATAGAGCAAACATTTAGCTACCTGGTATGAAAGTAGCTAGCTAGACAAGCTGGCTAGATAATGTTCATTGTCATAGCTATATGCCACCATTAACTGCAAACTATGTATAGTTAATTTAATCAAATTAATAATACTAGCTAGGTTGTTAGCAAATCAGCTAGATAGCATATTGATTATCTGGTTACCATAGATAGCAAGCTGATTTATAAGCTATCAAATATCTTAATTTATAGCAGTTATGAGCTGATCCTCCATTTTTATATGTAATGCAGATTTTCTAGTGACGGGGTATTCCCCTTCCTTTCATTTTGCGATTAGCTGGATGTCGCATGGAAGGCGAGCTCAAAGGGATCTTCTCCCTAGCCCAAGCTTCAAAGCGAGCAACACAATGCAAGCCAACGCCAGGGCTCCATTGAAAAACAACGCCTTCTGGCACACGCAGCGCTTGCCTGAAGCCCCGTGCGAATGCACCTTAAGAACGGTTCGGCCAGTTGGCTGAGACCGGTTCGTCCCCTCTGTGCCATTGGCTTGGAACTGAGGGGGCCCTGTTATTGTGCTTTTGTGAGATTGTGGGTCGGCTTTGTCTCTGTAGTTCTCCCGCACGTAAATGAAGGTATCCCTCTGTGGGGCTCCTCTGTCGTGCGGGCCTATTAATAGACGGCCGGTGTGCTTTATCAGCCTCCGCAGCTCTGAAGCTTTTAAATTAATTTATTTTCTTTTGTTTCGTTTTTTTCTTTCTCTGAACACAATTAGTCCTTCAGATTTCCCTGAGAACACTTTAGCCATGCCTTGTGGGAGCAGGTAAAGTGCAACATTATAAATTCTGCTCCTTGTACGGGGAGGAAGGACTGCATTGTTGTCCCTTAACACTTTGACATGCTTTTTGCTTGCCTCTTTGACATGCTTTTTGCTTGCTTGGCCAAGGTGGTTTCTCTTGGCCAAATAAATATTTAATGCTCTGCTTTGGGGGGGAAAAAGGTATTTTCGGCAAATCCAAACGTTCTTAAGTTAATGTGTGCGTCGAGTGAGTGTCATGCGTATTTGTAATTTTCTCATTACCTCCAGCAGAGGTTAATTTGCTTGTTCCACTGTGGTGTCACAACAGTGTGATATATGGTTACAAATACAGCTTCGTTAATTGTATCTGGTTGAGCTACAGTAAGAGACACTTGTATCTATGCATCATCACGCTACACCTTGCTCATCGGAGAAGGTGCTCAGATTTATCGTACAGCGTTAGTATCATATCAGATCAGGTCCTGGCCTTTTGAACACCATTTTAAAGGGCATGGCTTTTTTCTTGTATCAACTTCACAGTTCAGGGATTGAAGACTCATTATGAAGTGCTGGTCTCTCAATCTAATGACATTTAATTTGGTGTAGACCCTCTGTAATTAAATTCAGGAACTCATGCAGTGTGTGGGGCCCGACAGGGCACTCATTCAACAGTTATGAGAAAAATCTTCTTTCTGGCATCATTTCTGGCCATTTTTTAAGGTCAATGTAGCATTTACATACAGGCAACTGCCAGAATAATGGAAACAATTTAGTATTATAAAGGGTTCTGGCGGCTCTGTTATGGTGCATTTTACTGTTATGGTTTAGGTCCACTCAACCCCTGAGAGGGCAGGATTGTGGACAAACACCAATAAATACAAAGCCATTCTGAGTGATCACCTTTATCCTATGGTGAAGCCTTTTATCCTGATGGGAGTGGTCTGTCCCAGGATGACAATGCCCCCATCCACAGAGCACGAGTGGTCACTGAATGGTTCGATGGGCATGAAAACCATATGCCCTGGCCTTCTCGGCCACCAGATCTCAAGGCAAATGAACGCTCATGGGAGATTCTAGAGCGGTGTTTTCCACCACCATAATATTTTTTTGTTGCATCCCTCCAATGGAGTTCCACACTTGTAGAATCTTCAATCCAAGGCACATTGAAGCTTCCCTATTATGCTTACATTTATAAACTGATAAACTTTTTCTCATCCGTAATATATTGGATTCAAAATTTTACTATTCGCTTAGTCAATAATTAAAGTCAATCTAGCCTTGTAAATAATTCATTATTATGGTTTAAAGATCATTAGCAGGAATAATACATGTGGCAAGAGAGATCATGCCTCCACAGTTTGAAAGATGGGCATAGATATAGTAATTCTATGTCCAACCATTCTGAAGGTTATTCTTTAGGCTGCTTCAGAGAAATCCTTCATTTGCTTCACTTGAATTCCCAGCAGCCCAACCCACTGACCTGCCGAATGGTGAGCACGTTTTTAAAATAAATTAATTTTCATTACAGAGGGAAATTAATTGAGTTTTCTTTCTTTGTCGACTTCGTGAACTTTTATGCTCACTTAAGACAGTTCTTTGCCTTGAACAATCTCTCTGTGCACTGAATGCCAGGGGGAAAAAATGAATATTTGATGCTGCATGAATAGTTGTTCTTTAAACCTGAAATATACCACACATAATTCTCTACTTATTTAATATATATATATATTAGTGGTGTAACGGTACTCAAAAATCACGGTTCGGTACATACCTCGGTTTTTAAATCACGGTTCTGTATGTTTTCGGCACAGTGGGGAAAAAAATAAATACAAAACATAAAATTGCTTTTCATTTATTATGAACTTTGTAAACAGTGCCTGATTGGCCATCATTTACTGAACAAAGTAAGGCACATATATTTATTTCTTTAAAAAAAACGTCTGTCAATACTGCTGCAACCGCACACAAACAAAGTTCTGCACGTGCGTTAGTGGTTAAAGCAAGATTGCATTTGTTTGGTTGGGGGTAGAGAAAATAATGGAGACACCAAATGATGGACAGTGACAGTCTTGAAGGCATGGCATCCTCGCTCGATTGAGAAACGGGTTCAGCGGTTCAGCATGAGCGTTCCATGGCCCGGGCTGTGATGCCGTATCGGCGCGGTGCCGGTAGACATGGATCCCTTAATCCGGGTGGCCTTAACACCCGCCGTTTGATCCGAGACCAAAACCCTGCCCGTGGTCGGGTCGTCCCCTTTCATGCAAGCATAATCTTTTACTGCAAAGTGCTCTGTTTGTAATACCATTGAACAGGGGAACCGTGGAGTGGGGGGGGGGGAACATCAAAGAGAGAAACCCCGTTGCCACGGAGACGGCGTGGCATGGCGTAGATAGCGCCGGGCCCTGAGACCAGCCCACCGCGCTAAGTGCCTTTTCAAGCCCCTGCACAAATAGCATTCGGATATTGGCAGGGAAAGGGCGCTCCGACAGCCCTGCGGGCCGAGGTGAGGACGTCGGAAGCTACAAAGCGGTCCGCGCGGTATTCTCGCGGACGCCCTGCGCCGACGCCTCCCCCGCCGACCCCTTTTCATCACGGCCGATTGGCCCGGCGCTCCTGTGTGTTTTAATGATCCGCTGAGCTCCTCCGGCTGGATCTCTTTGATGAGAAATTGAATAAAGAAGGTGTAGGCCGTGCTCGTTTTCTCTCATTCCAACCTTGTATGAGGTTATGGCTTTTTTGCATTCGTACGCATCACTGGCAGGAAGACCGTAATTAACATTGAAGAGGTGGCGGGGATAGGCGGCCTGTGGACTAGCTAGGGGTCCGGGCTTAGGCCTAGGGGGATATGCACCTGCTGTGTCCTCAGGTGAGATATCGGGAGTACTCCTCCACAGGCCTAGCCTTTAGTCAGGAGAGAAGAGCTAGCCACAAGGTGCGAATGGAAGCGGTGCCAGAGAGAGTAGAGGATATGCCACGCAGGGGCTCCAGACAGCATGGTGTATCAGCTGGAAGCCGAGGGCTAATTTGTAGGTCACAAGGGGTTTTAGTGCACTCAGCCCCAGGCAGTAGTGGGTCGGTCAGGCCCGGGAAAAGTGCTGACTCATCAGAAGCTTGCGTCACCGTTGGCAGTGAGTCAGCGTGCGCTGTGCGGGGATCCGGCGGGCCCTTTTCTGCGTGGATGCTTTGTCCCGCCCTCCTCCCTGCCGCATGGCCCCTGTCCGGCTCCCCCCACACGGAGCTGGAGAGAGGGAGAGAGGGGAGAGAGGGAGAGAGGAGGGAGAGGGAGAGAGAGAGAGAGAGAAGACAGTGGGAGAAGGGAGACGGAGGGAGGAGAGAGAGAGAGGGAGACAAGACAGCGGGAGAGGGGAGAGAGGGAGGGAGAGAGAGAGAGAGAGAGAAGACAGCGGGAGAGAGGGAGAGAGAGAGGGAGAGGGAGAGAGAGAGAGAGGAGGGAGAGGGAGGGACAAGACAGAGAGAGAGAGAGAGGGAGAGAGGGGACAAGACAGCGGGAGAGGGGAGAGAGGGAGAGAGGGGGACAAGACAGCAGGAGAGGGGAGAGAGAGAGGGAGAGAGGGAGACAAGACAGCGGAAGAGGGGAGAGAGAGAGAGAGTACAAGGGAGAGATCCGTTGAAGGAGGAACATGAAGGGCAACTCAAACTAATGACCTGGCCTGACCAGTGTCCCAGACCTCAATCCCATAGAACTTGTATGGGACAAACTGGACAGAATATATGCCATTTAGCAGACGCTTTTATCCAAAGCGACTTACAGTAATGACTGCATACCTTTTTTCAGTATATGTGGCCCCAGTGGGAATCAAACCCTCAACCTAAGCGTTGCCAATGCCATGCTCTACCCACTGAGCCACACAGAACCACAGAAGAGTCAAAGCAATGTTGGGTGATGTCCTGCTGAAACGTATTAACCGAATGGTTTGTGAGGCTGTTATCAAGGCAAAGGCTGGCTATTTTGAGGAATCCAAGATTTAGAGACAAATTTCAATTTTCTTGAAAATTGATTTGATGTTCCTTATGTTTATTGTTACATGTGTTTTTTTTTGCCATTTTCAAGTATTTACAGAAACTTATGTCAATTATGAATTAAACCTAGTTTCCAGCAAACTATTGAATGGTACTGTATATATACATATATATATCCTTGTTTTCCTAATTACTATTATTAGAATTGTATAGTGCATTTTGTTTATTAGCATTGCTATTTTATACATCCTTTATGTATAATGCTTTGATGATACAAATATTGTTTGTGTCCTGCCAATAAGGCAAACTCGAATTTAACTGAGAGAGTGAGAGAGAGATGTCAGGAGAGAAAGGGAGGAAAAGGGAGAGAGAGAGAGAGAGAGAGATGACAGGAAAGGGAGGAAAAGGGAGAGAGAGAGAGAGAGAGATAGCAGGAGAGAAAAGGAGGAAAAGGGAGAGAGAGAGAGAGAGAGAGAGAGAGAGTGTTAAAAGCAAACTGCCTCCTCAGCACTCAGAGTCCCAGTCGGCCTGATGAATATTTTACGGGGGGGGATTATGCAATGCCGGGGGCTTAGAGTCGAAAAGCTGTGGCTTAAGCATGGGATGGGGTCCCCAGCGCCGCCCCCCCCGACTGCGCAGACACGGTGTGGGTTGAGGTGACGATGGTTTGAGTACCTGGCCACGGAACCTGGGCTAATTAAAGTGTGCCCCCCCCGTGTGTGACTCAAAAGGAGGCCGGAGGGGGCACTTTGCTCCTCTCTCCTTTTGATTTGTTCCCCTCAGAGGCCTCTGGGTGAGAGGTACTTTCCCCCCAACATCCTCCCAGGCAGCGTAAAAGTGTTCCAAGGTTTTTCCCTCTATGCGTTTTTGGGTGATTCCCTTGGCCCGGGCGAGAAGGCAGGTTTGGGAGATGGCAGCGGGGGGGCAGGTTTACAAGCCTCCTGGTTAACGTGGCCCCCGAAACAGACACCGTGCAGCCCTCCGCTTCCCCCTCGTTAAGGGCAGAGATATTCAGCCCTGCTTTGGTCTGTGGGCCCACACGGTCCCTGCTCATCGTGCGAGCAGCCAAACTGCTCCCCTGCAGGTCCACACGGTCCCTGCTCATCGTGCGAGCAGCCAAACTGCTCCCCTGCAGGTCCACACGGTCCCTGCTCATCGTGCGAGCAGCCAAACTGCTCCCCTGCAGACTGCTACAACACAAACACATTCTAATACAGAAAGAGCTATTTGCTTTGCTTTTCTTTTTTTGCAGTCCGCAGATGCCAGATATCTCCCAGCAGATGTGTTCTTGTCATGAGTTTTTATTATTACCCCCCGCCGGCGTTCCTGCCCCCAGGCGCTGGGTCTGCTGGCTGCAGTGTCAAACAGTTCAATAAAAGTGCTGGAGAAGTATGTATTCCCCGGGACGGCCCTGGTCTCTGGTCAGTCTGTCAGCCCGTCAAACGCGACATCGGCGAAGGCTTGTCAGCGCGGCGACGCGTTGATCCTGGCGCAACACCAAACCCAGCGCTGAGGAAAGAGGGCCCATCGGAGCCCCTTGATTCGCCGAAACGAGTCGAGCGCGCTGTCCCCGGGAACGTGATTAATTACAACCCTGCGCCATGACAACACAACGGCTGCTTGTGCGCTCATTTGTTTTGTTTTGTGTGTGTGGAGGGTACACAAAGGATGGTGTGGCCTCGTTGGGGGTGGGGGTGGGTAAAGCAGGATTAAACCTTTGCGGTGCAATTAGGCGAGCGAGCGATCGCAGCAGGGGAGAGCTGGTTGTTCCTCCGGCGCTCAATACCGCGCCCCATGCGCATCGGCCGCCCCGAGGCAAGCGCCCCCCCTCCCCAGGCGTTGATTCGCCGCCGTCACAGACCTCTCGCTGTGCCTTCCTGCAGTGCTGGGGGGTGGGGGGGGGGGGTAGAGACGTAGAGACTCAGAAGGAGCGCCCGATTTCGACTGGCTGCTCCTCGTATCTGAGCGTACCTCTTTGAAACGCTAAGCGCAATGAAGCCGAGCGTTGGTGTATGAAGACATGAAGGCCTCTTTGAATGTGCACACATCAATGCCCATCTAAGACAGACGCTCTCCAGACAGTTTGGGAAGCGTTAATCCTGGAAGGGCTGAATGGCCTGTTCATAGTGTCAGCTGTCAATGAGCTCCATATTGTTATATTGGTTGTCAAAGACTATCCAAAATACAAATAACGTAAAAAAACAGGCCAAAAACCCAAACGGAAGGGTAAAAGGATTCTGACAAAGGCTTGTCTTTATTCTGGCGGTGTTATCGCTGTGGCAGCCCTATATGCCTGGCTGGACGCTCTGGCCATTTCCCGGCGCCATGCCATGGCCAAAACGCTTCCTGGCCTTTGCCTTCAGGCAGCTCTGCGCTCGCTAGCCCTCTCGCCATGGCGGAACGGCTCTTCGGCCCACGATTGGTTCTGGCTCACGCCGCTCCACCGACCCTAGCATGACACGGTCCAAACCCCCGACCCCCTTCCCCCCTCCTGAGCGCCGAGGAACATAGCGACCAAAAGCACCCGCCAACCCCCCCTCACGGCACACAGAACGCCCGCTCACTCCCGGCCACCTGCTGTGCCGACCCACCCGAAAGCCCCATGCTCATGAATGTGTGTTTGCAGAATATTTTTTTTCTTAAAAAAAAAAAGATATATATATATATTGGATAGGAGAACTGTGACGAGATTAAAGTCCATCCATGTTGCCGGGCCCAGTGAACAGAAACGCTAATGCGAAACACGGCCAGCTGTGCCAGTGACACTTCTGTCCTTTCTGTGGGAGCGTTTGCTAAAGCTCTATTTTTATCTGCGTTTCATTTAATCACATTCCCCCCCCTAAGTGTACATCTGCAGCCGTAGAGACGTGCAGCAGCGCACGTTGACCTCCGCGCCCTTTCCCCTAATTGACAGCGTGTAGCGAAGTGAAGCGTTTTGGAGGAAATACCACGGTGCCCGCAAACAATAGACAAATGATTATCGCCGCTGTTATTACGGTGAGCTTTGTTGTTGTGATTAGTATTCTGCAGACACACTTTTACTGTCTGTGCTGCTGCGACTATTCCTTTTTATAAGTCCCGTGAACGAGGAATGTTTATTCCAGAGGAGTACCTAGAAATCCCTCCACCAACCTTCTGGGCGTGCAATTATTTTCTAGAAAGGATAAAAACATTTTTTATGCTTGTTGTTGGTTCATTTTTTGGCATCTCAATTCGTTTGTTCATCTCAGTTTGGCACCCCTTAAACAGATTATTGTGCGTGTAGCATGTGTGGTGTGTGTTTGTGTTTGGTGGTTGTATGTATGTATATGTATGGGTGTGTGTGGGGGGCACGTGCGAGGGGTGTGTGTATGTGTACATCTGTGAGTGCGTGTTTGTAGTGCGTGCGTGCGTGCGCATCTGTGTCTGTGTGTGTGTGTGTGTGTATATGTGTGGGGCGTGTATGCGTGGCTGTATGCGTGTGCGCGCGTGCATGAGTGTGCATGTGCGCTTTCCTGTCAGAACTGCACTTCGACAAGCGTCCCACCGCCGTGCTTTCCTCCCGATATCAAGTTGCTGTCGCTCTCTATAAATGTTTCAGCGGTTACACTCCCCAAAAAGAACACTCCCTTCTGATCGCTGCTGTGCCAAGCCAACACCCTGCGTTAGTCATCTACCAACGTGCCGTGTTCACGTTCGTTCATCTCTTCTGATGAATTCTCGTTTTTTTTCCCCCCAGTAATCTGTATTCTGTACGCGCGTGCATACGAGAACAAATAATGAAAAGCAGAGAGACACTACCTGCCAGCTATTTTCAGCCGTGATGTATTTGAAATAATACACACTATTTGTTTGCCTATGAAGGATAACATATTGATCTGGGGCCCGGTGGGTGATTTATGAGTGAAGTATGCCTTTCAATATGTTAAGCAAATCTCGAACCCCCTCTCGCCCCTGTCCCCGCCGGATGAGTGATATGATAAAGCAGCTGTTCCATATGTCTCAGATTTTTCCACAACCACATACTGCGGGCTTAAAGCAGCAACCTGCATTCCTGCTTCGTCGGGCAAACTTTCAGAAAAAACTTGATTTGCGACCTTTTTTCTCCAGCTGTTCAAATGGTGAAACTGGCTCAGGTTCTTCAGGGCCGGCTGGGAGGAGGAAGTGAGGTCCACTTCCTGTTTTCATGCAACGACGTGGTGCGATGGCAGCCGTCGCAGGCCGTTTCCCCAGCTCCTCTAAGCGTACTCTGTGGCACCTCCGTAGCAACACATCATATACTGAAAAATGTATGCATTCACTACTGTAAGTCGCTTTGGATAAAAGTGTCTGCTAAATGGCACATATACATATATACATATATATAACACGTGTAGAAAAGTCAGTCAATTCGCAATATTTGAATAGATTCAGTTCAAGTGAGAATCCTGGAGGGGCTGGCGACTTTCTTTAGAAATGCGTGAGATCGCACGTTGATTGTCGATGCACAAAACAAAAACACAATGAAATGCGCAGGTCATCACACAGATGTCTAAGTTTACCTGTCGTTAACGCGTGAACATTTTACTACATGGTTTGAAAAGTTGATATTTATCACTGTATCTGGGACTAAGTAAAATATGTGAAACTTCTCCTAATGTTCATCAACAACGTTTCCCAAAGCTGATGAAAACAAGACCCCCAAGACCACCCCCAAAAAGACATAACACAAAGACCAGCTAGCCAACTCTCACACACAAGTAAAGAGACAAAAACAAAAAAACTCCCCAGCACCAGCCCCGGCACAACAGAGGAAGATCAATTCTCATCTTTCAGCTAATTATCTTCTCCAGGTCTCTCTCAGCCGGCTCCGACCGACGGAGCCCCAAACACGTTAATAAATCGCCCTCGGCCCAGAAACGTGCTCCCCTCCCACGGGCCATCCGTCTCTTTCTGCCCTCCGCACGGCCGCTAAACAAGCGACGTTAGGGCTGCGGCCGCCTCGCGGGCCTCGGCTCCAGGTATTGACCCTGACGCCTGACGCTCGATGGACCCCCCACCTCCCCTGATCTTCCTCATCGACCCCCGTCGCCCCACCACCCCCTCCCCGGGCGGCGAGGAGCGGTCTTGTAGATTACAAGACGGGGTGCTGAGCCATATTTGTATTGATTTAACACATCATTGAGGAAGTGACAGCTGAATCAAGATAAACACACTCCTACGCCGTATCTGCACGCGGTGCGCCCGGAACAGCCGGCCGCTTCTCCCTCCAATCCTCTTACTCCGAGAGGGTAGCTGTAACAGGCTGGCACAGATATCCCTCTCTCTCTCTCTATTTTTTACTTGATCAGATATGTAAAATGGAACAAGTCCAAGGCAGCGCGCCATCGACGCTCGAGCCCGCTGTGTCTTTGTTTCTCTCCCCTCTGCTTATCGGGGCTGTTTACCTGTCAGGGAGCGAGCGGCGGAGGAAAGGCGGGTCGCTCAGAAGGGCGAGTTTGGCACTTTGCGCGCGGGAATGCCTGGCTGAGGCCGCTCAGAGCCACACCGCCGACCCTGGACTCGCAAACCAAGGGCGATGGGATATTTGGGTCTGTGGTGTTTCGCTCGGGGTGACCGGAGGTCCTGTGGATTTAGCGTCTCGCTGCCCGCAGAGTGGCCGTCGTCCCAGGGGAGAGCCCACTGGGGAGAGCGGCTGTGGCCATGGCCCAAACACGGTGACACAATGGCCCACGGAGTCCCGCTTGAGGAAACCCAGAGCGAAAGCTTAGATCGGCCCGTTCCGCTGGGACCTGAAATGGCCGCTGTTACCAAGGCGACCTTGAAGCCAGGGCTCGGGTGAACACCTGTCCCAGTCTTTCTTGTGTGGCTCTTTTGACTTTGGACACATGCAGTGACACACCTGGGGAATCACAGAAACTATCACAAAACTATACTATTTACTATGGCACTCTACTAGGGCACAATGATGTTACCATGGCACTATAGTTGTGTACTATCGTATCGTACCATCATACTCAACTATGGCACAATGGTATTATGGCACTCTACTATGGTACTATAGTATTGTACTATGGTACTGAACTATGACACATTACATTACATTTCCATTTTAGGCATTTAGCAGATGCTCTTATCCAGAGCGACTTACACAGTTTGCATTTTCTACATACAATCAATTTATACAGCTGGATATGGCACAGTGGTATTATGGCACTCTACTATGGTACTATAGTATCGTAGTATGGTACTGAACTATAGCACGATGGCACTATAGTACTGTACTATGGTACTCTAATAAGCAGATAACCTGATGTACACAATGGCATTATGGCAGCCAATAGTTGGCTACTGAACTATCCGATGGCACTATAGTGCTGTACTACTGGTGCTGTACTACGGTACTCTAATAAGCAGATAACCTGATGTACACTATTGCAGTCAATATTGGCTCAATCTCAATCTGTGGAGGGCGACTCATCACTCCGATATTGTAAGATCAGATCTTCTCCAAGCAGGACCTCCCCGAGCTCTTGGCTGGCCTCCCCTCTCTCGCTCTGCTCCAACGCTGACACCTCACGAGCAGCAGCGCGACACTTCACAGGAAAGAGCAACACGTCCCCCTCCCAGAGACAAACTAAGTCATTCCGAGGTGATCGACTGGCGGCTTTCCCTTTTTTAAAATGTTCTTTTATACTTTCGCCCCTGTTATCCACCCTGACTCCCAGCCCCGCACACTTCTAAAAGACATCCCCGGAGAGCTGGCGGTTGGCCAGGTTCGCATGCCCCGGATATATGGGTCCCTGTTCAAGGGTGCATCTGAAGTTCAGACCCGTTTTTAGTGGCTCAGCGTGCCGGGCTGTCACTGAAGGGTCCGTTTGGGTGTAACCGTGGTCCCTCGCTGATGTACCGAACATGGGCATCCCTGGTTTAGAGTAACAAACATGCTGAGTTAAATCTCCCATGTGTTTTTACCCAGAATGCCTATGGCCATTCGCCGTTAACGACCCAGTACAAAGAGTAAGCGAGGTAGTAAAAGTCATTATGATCACACATTTCCACTTTTGGATTTACATTATAAAAAGTAAATCTTAATCAAAATCTTTCTTGAATACAAAAAAACACATAAATCTGCCCATCCGGGAAGGGTTTTTGTTTTGTTTACCTTTCTCTCCGCCATTATTGAGGTCATCTGTAAATCAGTCAGTGCTCAACAGCGCTGCTAAAAATCTATTCTTACAAGGAATAAATATTTATCGAATAAATCTTGCATTTTTTATGCCGAAGTTGAACACTCCTCTCCTCTCCTGTTCTGTTGTCTTCTTTAGAGACGCTCTCATTAATGGAGTCGTGTTTTGAAACTCTGCGTCCCGCGGCTGTCAACAACACTTTCTCCGTCTCTCTGTATCTGTCTCTCTCTCTCTCCCTCTCCCCCTCTCCTGTATCATCAGAGCGCTCTCTCTCCCTTCGTTTTTGTCTCTCTCTCTTTCCGTACACTGTCGGCCTGAAAAGGTTTTCCCACAGCTCGTCTTGTTTTTGCATTTCCTGCTCGTCCCCCCTTTTAAAATGAAATGTCTGGGACACTGTAGCCAGTGTGATGATGATACGAGCCCAGAGACCTGCATCCCAGCACCTGAACACAAAATGGAGTCGACAACAACAACACGGCGAAGCGGGTCTGTCGTGGCCTTGCCTATTTAAGCGAAGTCGATCTGTGCGGCAGCCTTCGATAGGGGACCCGCCGTACCACGTCATGTCGGATTGCGCGCGGTCCTGCTACTCCAGTCCACGCTTTGACGACGGCAGACTGTAAAAGCAGCCCTGTTTGTGCAGCGCGCGCGGTGGCAGCACTTTGGCTGCGAGGCACCAGAATGCGGAATCGCATTAAAATCGCATTGGCAGCCCCGGAGAAATAAAACACGGCCACGTTTTTGGCACGCAACCTGTGTTTATTAATTGGACTGCCATCTTTCGCCTCTGAGTCACCCAGATGCCTCCCGTAACAAGACAGATCTTAACGGCGGCGCCCCCCTCCTGTTTGAGAACGCCGGCCTGTGCCCTTCTAAAACCAATTATGGCCCGAGTTTCCCCCTGCGTGAGGGCCGCCGGTATCGACTCGCCGAATACATCACCTGTCTGCACGCGGCTCTCGCAGCCAATCAATTACCGAGCCTAAGTGGGCGGCGCCGCATCCGGATACAGAGCCATTCTGAACGCGGCCGGTGGCCGGACGGAGCTGAGGGGAATGCAAACGCACGGGAACCACAGCGCCCCCAACCCCGAAATGCCCCCAGTCCACTGCCGAATCTTCTCACATCTTCATTATATACTGTATATGCCATTTAGCAGACGTTTTTATCGCAAAGCGACTTACAGTAGTGAACACATACATTTTTCAGTATATGTGGCCCCAGTGGGAATTGAACCCACAGCCTAAGCGCTGTCAACGTCATGCTCTACCTGTGGCCCCAGTGGGAATTGAACTCACAACCTAAGCGCTGTCAACACCATGCTCTACCTACTGAGCCACACAGAACCATCATTGATTTTGATTCAAACTCTGTGCTAATTAATATCAGCCACGGGGGCCAAGGGAGCGATAGATGAAATCTCAGCAAGTCGGGGGGTGGGTGGTGAGGTCACATGTTTTTCCGTGAGACCATCGCTTTGGTCTTTAATTGCCTTCAAGTTATTGTGAATTGATTTGTTTCTAATCTCAAATCCAATATTAATTTTTCGTAGCTGTCACGCTCTGGCCCCGGTTTCAATCGAAAGCCTTGGCAAATCGCTGCGGCTTATGCAACATAAGGGGACAGATTGATGCGAGCGGTGCGCAGACACGAATGGCCGGAATAGCAGACGTGCAGCAAGGACAGGAGCCTTTTAAGAAAAGTCCGAAGAGAGGAAGTTTGTTTGCCAGCTCACATCCACACTGGCCAATAATCCCATGCATCAATTTTATGACTTAAACTTTTCTCCTTCCAAAAAATCGCCTTTGTTTTGTTGTCACAGCAGACCGAGGATAAAACGGCGCACCTTGCCCGAGACCTCGTCTCCAGACGAAACAAGGTTAGCGCTGTTTGAGCAGATTTTTTTCGCCTCCTCATTTCACGGTGAATATCAGGCCAGATTTCCCTTCCAAGGCGCGGAGCAGGGGCATAGGGCGGCTCTCCCTATTTCCCAGCCGTCGGTGCTCAATAAACGGTAACGCTATTTTAACTGCGCTCCCAGCGCCCTTTGCATTGTGTTTCCAAATCACAAAAGAACCGATGCAAACAAATTTCCCCCAGCGCCCCGCCTCGCCTTGATGCAATTAGCGAAAGTCACGCTGAAAGTTTTCAATTGGCTACAGCCGGAATCTCCAGCGCTGTCTGGACTCCTCGCCGCTAAGACGGCGAACGGATGCCTCAATGTCGTGCCACGCGCTCCGTGCGTTAAAAATGCGCTCCTTCATTATCCCCGCCAGTGTTTTACCATTACAAGACGTTCCGTAGCTCTTTACTTCCGTCGGCGGCCCATTACGGGCCACATTTGCATAGCGTTCGCCTGAAGACTATGCAAATGCGGTCCGTAATGTCTGTTCACTGTATCGAAGATGGCTTCTTCGAGGGCAGCGTTACCTCGATAACAGCGGGGTGAAATGTTGCACTCCCACACAATCTGTCACATTTGCGGGAATCAAATCCATTATGCGACGGAGATGAAAATCATACTTAAATGACTATTATTCTGTGGTGATGATGACAATGGGCTGATGGGTAAGGACGGGTAAGGATAGGATGTGTGCCGTGGTTCGCTTGTCGCGAGATCGACGAGACAGACGCCAGACGGGAGACCCCCCTTCCCCCGGATCTTCTTGACCCCAAAGAACTGCCCTGTTGAGTAAACCGAGGCCCGGTTCCGTATCCTTTTGTTTTCGGGCATTAGTCAGATGTCGATTTGTCGAGATGTGCACACTTTCACACTTCCTTTAGGGCAGGGGTGTCGGACTCATTCCGTCCGGGGCCGAGCGTACGCAGGTTTTTGTTGCAACCGATGCACTACGCCGGGCGATTTCAATTAGTTCCCCTTCCCTGGATGAAGAATAAATCGCCCGGTGTAGTGCATTGGTTGCAACAAAAACCTGCGTACGCTCAGCCCCCGATGGAATGAGTTTGACACTTGTGCTTTAAGGCATTGCCACTTCTGATACGAACATGTTGCAGACATTGTTTTGGGTGGGATGCTGTGCTGTATAAACCGAGATTGCATGAGAACATCTGAATTCAGAGGTGGTCTCATGCAGGTCTGCAGATGGGAATTATCATATGGTCATCTAGGTCAAGTTATTGATTTCTGTGGTAAGGAAAGGAGACCTGATAGCAAGATGTGTAGTTTCAGCATGTCGGACAAGGTAGACTGAAAGGGCTACAGTGCATGTGCAGGTAACTTCCGCAGTAAAATAAAAAACAATAATGTGTCTTAATAGGGCGTTGGGCCACCGTGGCATAGATTCTACAAGTGTATGGAACTCTATTTGTGGGATTCTTCCACACCATTTTTCCACAAGAAATTCCATTATTTGAATAATGGAATTTCAGTTCCAGAATCTCTCATAAGTGTTCAATTGGGTTCAAGATCTGATGACTGAGACGGCCATGGCATATGGTTTACATCGTTTTTTCAGGCTTATCAAACCATTCAATCACCACTAGTGCCCTGTGGATGGGGAATTGTCATCCTGGAAGAGACCAGTCCCATCAGGATAGAAATGCTTCACCATAGGATGAAGGTGATCGAAGGGGTTGAGTGGCCCTTTGAAAAAATGTCAAAAAATGTAAAATTTGGGCAGTTACCTGTAGCTTGGGCAATTGCTTGTTTGAAATAATATCAAAATATAAAATTGATATATATTTTTTCAATTGCAACTGCTATGTACTCACTCCCAATCAACTGTAGTGTCTTCCTAGTTCAGTTGCACTTTGTTTTTATTCGGCTGTTTCTATAGCTACATCCAACTGACGAGGAAGACGGACTGCATAAGCTCTTTGGTTTGGTCTGGTATTCCGGTGGTCATTTCCATACCAATAAAACATACTGCTCTTTGTGGCTCTCATCTTGCCTACGTCTTCTGTTCTGATCAAGCCTTCTCCCCCTGTCGCCTCCTGGACAACTCCCAAGCCTGCCCCGGCCATGCTGTTCTGAGCAGTGGCTGCTGGCTTTGTGAGAATTCTTTCTTAAGCACAAAATGGAACACATTCAATGTCACCATGGCGACTGACTGATTGGTTGGTAGACCTGCGGTTTGCCCTCTGTCGGCCTGGTTAGGCCTCGGTCTGTGTAGACTCTTTTTTCCCCTCCAGAACCCAGGGCATTGTTGGGCTCTGCTGGAACGAGCCCAGTATGAACAATTGGCCCCATTGAGTCGATGGCAGCTTAGCCAGCCGAAGTGGCAGGACTTCACTATGAGTCCAGGGGCCTTTGGGGGGCATTTTGTACAGTTTTTTTAATGCAAGCAAGTGAGTTTCATCACTGGAGCTGGCGAAGATCAACGCTTGCACTGTGGGGCCGTGGGGCCCCGTACAAACAGGGCTGCCCTAGATGCCCATAATTCCATTAGCTCCCACCCTGTCGAAAGGATTGTTTGACGAGGTTGGAAAGGACAGTCGTCTTCATTTTTGTTCAGGCAGAATTCAAATGTACCCCAAGTGGTGCCTCGCAGATAGCGTTAACCCTGAGCAGATACAAGAGGGCCCGTGCTTATTAGCTCGTCACAAATCACAGACAAGACAGAAATATGTAAAAACTGAGTCCTGCCCAAATGAATTTGACCCAGCAATTTCATCGACTTCTTTCTTCGTTCCCATTGGACATACAAGGTGCTGTGATTCAATGTGTCACGTGTCACTATTCTTTGGGTCCTCGCATTTGATAAGCCGCCATCAGCATTAATGGACATCTATTTGAATGCCTGTTTTATTTTTTCTGTGTTTTGAGATGTGTCTAGGTAAACCTTTTGCCGCCGTTCGTGTCTCCAATAAGCCGATTTCTATTTCACTGCATACTGTAGATGAATGTCAAAGTTTTTTCCGGGAATGGATGTAGTGCTTCTACTGCCAGTGTAGTTTGGGAGAATTCCCCGCAATCAAGTTACAGACAAATCTGAATACGCCATCACAGGAAAGAAATAAATCCTGAGATGTTGCAGTAAAACAGCAAGTGAATCTCCATCTTTAGTTGTGTTAAACAAATCGGTACAAGTTGCCACACAACATTCTGCGCATTGTTACCTAGACATGTCTCAAAAAAAGTGTGAGTTTGATTTGAGTAAATATGGCAATCGTCACAAACGTCAGAGTTTTTTTGTTTTGCGGTGAATTTCCTTCTCTCCTCCGGATTTACACAACTACATTTTTACATTCTTGCCATCATCCAGAGCGACTTGCAAGATGTGCATTAATACATGGTAAGATCAATCATAGTCTGCGCAAGTGGTAAGTGTAGTGATAAAGTAATAGACATCATTGTTGGCAGCTGCATACCATACAGGGAAGGAAAAGGTTAGTAGAGGTTTTTTTTGAGGTCTTATACATAGAATATACATATAAAAAAATGCAGTATTAAACATATAAGCAGTGGTGATGATAATTAGTTAAATGTACAGAGTCAGTGGTTGTGGAGTCTGAAGAGCTCCTGAACAACTCCTGTGTTAAATGTTTTTTACACTGTTTGGGGATGCTACAGAAATTGGATGAAGTTTGAAAAAGTGTATGAACCTATTATGTACCGGGGGGGGATTGTGCTCCACAGATCTAGAAACCTGTACCTTTTAAACCTGTTCTTGTAAACCGCATTTAAAACTTCAAAGATGATTCCGGGTAAAACCGACCGGTTACTTAAAGACTGAAAAGTAAGCAGTCTCTGTGTGTGTGTGTGTCAGCATCAAAGGAAAAGGGGGAGAGGGAAAGAGAGAGAGAGAGGACCCAATTTGCTTGCTTCGCTTTGAAACGTGAGATTTTGAGGAGGCAGAGACTTCCTCCGTCAGCCGCTCTCAGCCTTCAGACGTCAGGCCCGGGCGACGAGCTGCTGCCTCCTCTCAGTGCGTGGCTCCTTGTTTCTGCAACTTAAGCTGAAAAAAGCATGAAATATTAAACCCTTGCTTGCGGGGAAATCGGCAGAGTGCCTCTCACCTCCCCCCGCCCCCTCCTCCCCTCGAACGTGGGTGAGCCCTGGAGGAGGCCACACCCCCCGTCCTGACCCGTGACCTTGCTCGGCCCCTGCTGCTTTCCGGAACTTTCAGCATCCCTGGTGCCCCCAGAGCACCCCCCTCCCCCCACTTCCCGAATTTGTCATGTGGGCCCACTCTCTGTAGAATTCTCAGAATGATGTAGTTGTCAGCATCGGTCCGGTCCAAACAATGGCCTGGGTTCAATCAACATTCGTACTTTGACTTAAACATATATACAAGTGTTTGTTTTTTATTCACAATCACAAGTTAATTGTGGCTAATTCTGAACTTGGCACACTGGCTTTGTGAAGAAAAATGGCAGCATTTGTTTGAAGCCAGTCAAAGTTAAAGACAAATGTTGATTGAATCCAGCCCGATATCTTGCTGGTCAATGTTTAGACACCAGCGATAGTCAAACCTTTAACCAGGACCTGTACCAGTTATCAGCACACCTTTAAATGCTCATTTCTCCGTTGTTGTTCTCCTGTGTCACATTTACATCCACCGATTTCAGCACTACTAGGGCTCCATTCATCTGTTACATCGATAAACCGGGCCATGTGTTAATATGGCCCAGGCCGCGTAAACGTGCGAGAAATCTTCCAAACCAATTTCCCTAATGCCGTGTTCTGCCGCCATTCTCTGACACCGTGTTTTACCGTGCGGATGGATCTTTTGTGCGTTTAATCCATGTTCCCTGACCGTATCGATCTCGCGCGCCAGTCAGTCAGCCGCTAATGTCTGTGTTTCTGCGTTTAGTGTTGTCTGGTGGAGAAGCACTTGGCCTTTTCTAGCCCTTCACAGTTGACGGGTGTTGTCACGGAGGACACGCGAGGCAATTATGGTGCGTTGCAATGGCTCGTTCTCAAAGCCAGCTGTAGATTCATTACAGCGCGTTGATTGCTGCAATAGCCGGACATGTGGGCTAAATCGATTTGCCCTTATTTTCACGACAGCATTTTATTGTTGGCGCCGGTTTGAAATCGTTCGCCTTCGAGTCAAAATGTTTTGAGCGCGTCGACTCGGAGCGATTACCGCCATACGTTTTTGGCGCATTGGCTGTGAAAGTAAGCTGGGCTAATATACCCTTTGCATCACCAGGTTTGTCCTCTGCAATGACTCATCCCAACTCTCAAGCATTAAAATTAATAATAAATCTCGTTCATTTTCCAAAAAAGGCAACCGATGGCTTTTTAATAGATAATTAAACGATGGCGATCAGTCATCCTGAAGCCCTCGAACGCTTACCCAGAGAGGATTCTAACACTCTTTCTAAGGGCGGTTTATGCCTGAACATTTAGAAAACAATCTCAAAAGTGTGAGTAGTTTATGCCTAACAGCACGAGTGGGAAGCCCGCGACCCTAAAGGTCAGTTTGATTAAGTTAAAGATGCAACTGGGAGAAATATGAGCTACTCTAAATTCATAGCTTGACTATTTTCCGATCGCCCTGCTTAATCTCACCTGTGGGAAGGCACGTGGTGGCAAAATGCACCAGATCTCCTTCCAAACAACCTTCCCTGAGTGCGATTTCCTTAAGCCTCTTAACCAGTCCTCTTTTCTCCACATACAGGAAATACATTACCCTAAGTACCTAGTTACAGCGCTGAACTAACCCCTCTGGAAACAAATCCTTTAAGCAGTGAGGTCGAAGGGGGATCGAGTCTATGAGATATGTCCTCGGGATAGTAAAAAACAAACAGCCAAAAAAACAACCAAATAACAAAAACAATAACAGCAAACCTGCGCCCCGCCTCTCTCCAATTCAATTGTGTCTTCTGAAGGATTCTAAATGCATCTCGTCCGGGCGGCCAAAGCACACAGATCAATAGTGCAGTCAGAGGCTTTTAAAGCAGGGAAAGTGAATGGGCCGGGAGAGTGCATGGAATTATCTGACGTTACAGTGCATTTGGCCGTCTCCTCCGCGATGCTCTGTCACACGGGTTCTCAGAGCACTGGGGCGGGGGGGGTTGGGGGTTTGTTGCCAGGGGGTTGTGGCACCTGCTTTAATATACTTTGCATCGGGGGCGATTCTAGGATTTGACCTTAAGGGGGGGCTCAGCCCCCAATGAGAATGTGAGATGTACACATGCAAAGTACAAGCGTGCATTTTTAATTAGTTTACTGTTACATTCCCCAAAAACAAAAACGCCACAAATGGTGGTCGCTCTCAAAATTGAAATACCACTTTCCATCTGTGGTGTTTTTTAAAAATAGATATTAAGTATAAATGCTAAAGCCCTCCTAAATAGGGTCTAAGATCACCACTGCTTTGTATCCCACATCTACTCGGGTGTTTTCTTTATTTTGGCAATTACCTGTATAATGTGTCCTGGAGAAATTCTGTGCCTCCTTTTAAAGTACAATACATGAGAAAAAAAGCTGACAACATTTCTTCCTCTTTGGAGACGGTCCCTATTTCTGTGCTGTGGAGATTGGCATGCCAGTACGGTCCCTTGACTGACTTGTTCTGCAACAGCGCTGTTAACTTCAAACCCTCTCCCTGAAGCTCAACACCCAGCTCAACACCCATTGCTTAGCGACTCAGTTCAATCCTGTCTCAGAGCAGTGTATCTCTTCAGTGTTGCAAGGTCACTGAAATGAATTGTGAGAGACCATTATTTGAACAATCCCCAATTTCCCAAGCTTGGCCAAAGCGTTGATTTGGGGTGGGAGTTCTACAGGTGATGCACCGCAATCGGTGATGCCTGGATTCAATCATCGTTTGTCCTGGGGTTCCTCTCGCAATTAAATGTGTTTTTCGCCTCGCCAACAATTGTGTTGGCGAAATTGATCAGTCGCCCCCAAAAAAACGAACCCACTAAACAGTTTGTGAAGAACAAACTAACAGACAGACAAAAAATGTAACTTGCTGTTTATGAAGGGAGAAAAAAAAGTATTTGTTACGGACAAATATTGATTGAATCCAGGCCATAGATACTGCCCAGTCTAGATGTCAAAGGCGAGTAAAAACAGTGGACCATCGCCAGGAGTCGAGCGTTTCCCCGGTTGCTGCTCTGCAGAGTGAGAGGTTTTAGAGGCATCACAAACACGGGAGTATAACCATGATTCACACGCCACTTACATGTTCTGACATCTAAAACAAAAAAGTGCCAGTTCCAATATAATACAATATATAATAATACAATATATGCCATTTAGCAGACACTTTTATCCAAAGGGACTTACAGTAGTGAATGCATACATTTTTCAGTATATATGGTCCCAGTGGGAATTGAACACACAACCTAAGCGTTGCAAACGCCGTGCTCTACCTACTGAGCCACAGAGTTCCATTCAACGTCACGGCTACTGAGCATAAACGTGAATATATTAGCAGTAAATTAGCTCTTAAAAAAACACTCTCTCAGCACGCTTTCCTCTACATGTGGCTCTGGTTCTGCTGGCACACCTGTGTTTAAGCCAAAGCTCGTTACACTCCAAACAGATGCAGAGCAATGAAATTGTATCGCCCGTCAGCCTATAACAAGCCTATTAACAGTCTGCTCTCCCGTATATCAACAAAGCGTCATAGACGCTCTGATCAAACGGAAAAGCGAATAACTTGCAAAACACTGATAATTCATCTGATAATAAGCTCGCACACGCTGATGTATGTGGTTGTAATTTTACAGCTAGGCGATCTCTTTGAACAAAACAAATCAACATTTGCATTTGTCTCCAAGCATATGGTGGTGCCTTCAGCCTACTTCAGACAATGCTGAATCATCTCAGTGATTATAAATAAAGGAAACAGCTATGTAAAGTGTCTTAATAGGGTGTTGGGCCACCACGCCAGAACAGCTGCAGTGCGCCTTGGCATAGATTCTACAAGTGTCTGGGACTCTATTGGAGGTATGCAACACCATTCTTCCATCATTTTTTTTTTTTTTTTGTGGTGGTACTGGTAATGTTAGTGGTGATGGTAAACACTGTCTCAGGCGCCTCTCCAGAATCTCCCATAAGTGTTCAATTGGGTTGAGATCTGGTGACTGAGACAGCCATGGCATACATCAGTTGGTTTACATCCTTTTCATGCTCGTATTCATTTCATGGGGGCATTGTCTTTCTGAAAGAGACCACTCCCAGGATAGAAATGCTTCACCATAGGATGAAGGTGATCACTCAGAATGGCTTTGTATTTACTGGTGTTTACCTTCCCCTCTAAGGGGTTGGGTGGACCTAAACCGTGCCAGGAAAATGGACCCCACACCATAACAGAGCCACCAGAATCATTTATTTACTCAAGTGTTTCCTTTGGTTTGGCACTTACCTGTATGTGAGAATACCGGAACAAAAGAGAAATAGGTTTCCAATGTGCTTAACAGGTGGTAATATGACTAGAAGGTACATGTATGCAAATTAGGGAATATGAGCACAATATGAACTCTGAGACACTCTTTATGCTGAGAAACACTCATGTTCTTTGCGTTAGTCATACATGCCATGCACTGCTATGACTGAGTATGGAATTATACAGTGGGTGGCAGGGCGGCCAGGCACAGGAGAGGCCATTACACGCACACACGCACACACACACACACACACACACACACACACACACACACACACTCTCTCAGTACTCCCTCTGTGATAAATACACTCTCAAAGACCACTCCTGGTCCCTCTCTCCCTCCCTCCCTTCTCTCTCTCTCTCGTTCCCTTTCTCTCTCCCTCTCTCCAGCCCGGGCCGCCTCACCTCTCCCTCTAAGCAGATATAACTCAACGCCCAGAATCAAAGCGCATTAATTCACCCCAGCACTCGCTGCACACTCTAATGGGGGGTAGATATACTGCTCTCGGTTGCATGGCTGCACTTGAGTTGTGGAAGCGCAGTTGGTCATGTTCAGTTTAAGGCCCCCCCTCCATCCCAATATTCCTTTTTCTGTGTTTGTACCTAACAGTTAAAGGGGAAAGGGCATTGAGCTCAAAAATGAAAAAGTGTCAAAAGTGTAAGGAGTGACATTAATGTCAAGCAGATGGTGAAAATCCCATGCATGTATTCACGAAACAGAGACAAGGGCCATCGCACCGTAGCAGAGACTCAAATGTTTTGGTGCCAGTGATTGAGATGTGAGAAAAATCACGTGGATTTCTTATCAAAAGACACATGTGAAACATAACGGTGTCGCATGTATACCACACGCATGTGCATAACACGTGATCGCGTGTTGTGATATTTATCATACATGTGATCACATATATTCACATGGAATTCAGGTGTTTTTCCTCCACTCCTGAACTGGGATGAACGTCCAAAATAAGAACAACTCAGAAATTAAACTCAGAAACTCAGTGCAGAAACGGGGGCTGAGTCTGACAGAGAGCTGAAATCCTTCACACACTGTCATCACTTCAGGCATTTTGGGGAGAGTGGCATCTGGCAACAAGATCCGGAAAAATGTTTGTCTCCAGTCTCTCGTGGCTCCTTTGTGTCACGACGCCAAGGTGTGGGCGTGGACATGGAACCATCAGCGAGACCGATCACCCGAGGAAATAGAGGTTCGGAGGGGAAAAAATGCAACTCTAATTCGTACAAATTTAAAAAAAATCCTTTCATCCTTTTCTGTTTCCGAGAACTGCATCAGGTCCGGTCTCCGCACAGTTGCAGGTGTTGGCTTTAATGGGTCGGGGAGTCGGACGATGCAGTGATGAGGCCAGTTATCCCAGTCGGAGTCGGCACTGAAGCTGGTGCTGGAGTCCGTTTCTGGGGAGAGGGAGAGAATGAAAGGCAGTAGGTGGGAAGAGGCATCGGCCATAAATTGCTGTCCTGCGTTGGCACTTCCCCCCTTATACACTGTGTGCCCCGCCTTCTGTGCGGCGCCTTCTGAGTACCTGATGGGAGACAGCTGCCCGATTGAGGGATTGAGCGCTGCTGTCTCCCTGCTTCAGCACCGGACAGCTGCCCCGCTTTGGTTCGCGGTTTCCCCTCTGCTGTGCTGGTTCTTCCGGGGAGCTGTCCTTGGTCCTGAAGGGCCTACATCTCATTGTGTACGTGCAAACTAACTGGACTAAATCTTTACATATGTGGCTACTGTCCAATGTTGATGATGCGAAGACCTATATTGTTCTATCCCCATTTCAATTACAATAAAATTGGAGATTTCACAAGACAACATTTCTTCCTCTTTGGAGACGGTCCCTATTTCTGTGCTGTGGAGATTGGCATGCCAGTACGGTCCCTTGACGGAGTGTTGTTCTGTTACAGCGCTGTTAACCCCAAACCCTCTCTCTGAAGCTCAACACCCAGCGGGGAGGCCTTTGCTACCTTTTCATTGCTCAGCAGCTCAGTTCGACCCTGTCTCAGAGCAGTGCATCTCTGCGGAGCTGCAAGGTCACCAAAATGAATTGTGAGAGACCATTATGTGCATCCATTATGAGGATATAAGCGTAGCATATTTAAAATCACCCGGGTAGCCATACAGCACTTTGCTTTAAACAATCCAATGGGCTTTACCATTAGGAGCTGGCATCGGTTTTTGGCTGTTCAAGCGCTGCATTAGAGATCGGAACAGCAAAGGTTATGAATGATTAATCGAAACGATATGATCGGCGCGGCACTGTTTTCCGTTTGCAGTTTTCACGTCGAATAGAGCGCCACCACGAGTCTCGGATGAGAAGCGCAGTATAGGGGATGGAGAGATGGAGGTGACTACTCATGGTTTGCTGTGTGAAGCTGCTTGTAAACACTTGTAGCCGTGGGATTTTTCTTCACAGGTGGTGGATAAAAAAATAAAATTATTTGATGTAAAAAATAACATAAACTTCCACACTACTGCAATGCGGGCAGTGTGTGAGTACGGTATATACTGTATAATTGTTTATATATATGTATTATATGCATTGTACTCTGAACCTGTGGGGATTAATGGAGCTGTCTGCTTCCGTGTTTCATTTGTTAAGCTGCTGTGCTCCTCTCGCCCTTATTGTGCCATTATATTGTTAGGGAGCAAATAAAGCAGAGGGGGTAGCCGTTGTGTCATGTTCACGACCTTAATCACACGGCACACCGATCGCAATGGAGTCCCGCGCATTCAATCATAAAGCGATGCGTAATTCAGAGCCCGTCCACGCAGTGTGACTGGAAGGGCTGACCAGAGGCTAGGGGTGCCGTAGGATTACAGCTCGTTAGCATGCCAGCGGACGTCCTGCGAGGGCTCCCGCGGGGACCACGCGGCCCCCGCTCACCCGCCGGACTCCGGAGGTCAGCGGCGGACGAGCCGCGGTGCGTTCTCGGGCCGACTGATGGCCGTAAAGATAGTGCGTTAGACGGAGGAGGAATGACACCGCGCTACGCCCTATGGGTACGGTCACTGGCGTGTCCTTGTTCTTCCCCTGCTGGATGCGATTGTCAGAGCGATCAGTCAAAGGGTTTTTATAACACCCGGAGAAGCTAAATCCAATTAGCTGTTGCACAGTGCCATCTCGTCATCCTGACGCCTGCCACCACCGCTTGGCTCAGAGCAGGCCTTCCCCGCTTCGCGACTGTTTACCCGCGGTCCTCCAGCTCGAGACAAACGCGCGGTGAGGTCATCGCTCACGGCCCTGTCACGCCGCAGGATGTCGGACAATGCCTCCCGACCGATTCAACACCGGCGGCATAATGGGTTGCTCAGGCAACTGGCGAGGTGGCTAATTGCTTGCAGGGGGACCTTGAGGGAGAGGGTTTTGACTCTGCTGCGGGGAGCACAAATAGAACAGCGACCGCCGACACCGCCGTCTCCCCGGAAACCGAGGCGGCCTCCCGTTCGACGGCGGCTCTCCGTGGTCCCCCCTGTGGGATCGCGGGATTTTAAGGATGGGGCGGTTACAACGTTTGACGCTGGCCACTGTGATTGCGGTTCGATTCCACCGGCCGCGCCAGTATCGAGTCTGGCTAGGGGTACCACTAGGGGGTGGCAATGGCCTGTCTGCCCCAGGGAGGGGGGCAGGGATGCCGACATGAGTTTGCTGCGTATAGGAGTGGCCCTGTAGTACCGGAGTTACAGTTGACGGCTTGGCGAGTGCTGGTTTGAAGGAGGCGGTACTTCGCCTGTGTCACTGCCGGTCTCAGGGCTACGGCAGCAAACTCACAATACGAGGGGGGGATTGACACGAAAAGAGAGGGTGTAATTGACTACTAAATTGGGATAAAATCTGAAAAAATCGGAAAGAAAAAATAAATAAAATAGTTTGGGCCGTACAGCGTAATGCGTCGCTACCTCTCGGCAAACTCCACTGCGGGATGGGAAAGATGGCGTCCGTTAGTTGCCGTGCGGTTTGAACTGCAGTCACAATGTCACAGGCAGAAGAGTGGGCCCCCCCTGTTGTTTTGGCCCTCAGCAAGCCCACTGATACTGCCATTAGCATGGATGATGGGCGGGGGTGTGGGCGAGCTCTCTGTCAGAGTCAGGCTCTCGATCCTCCCGTTGCCGGGGACGGGAGTCGGGCAGCCGCACGCTTCTCCGCAGCGGGTCAAAAAGGACCCTGAACGCGCTAACGATAGGGCTCTCATAATGCGGCCTGCGCGATGAATCATGCATTAGGGCCGCGTTAAATTCTGCCCCTGAGAAACTGCGCCGAAAATGACAGCAATTAAGATTTTTGCTTTTCAGAGGGTTGTGAATTACGAGATAAGCCATGCCACATATGGCTGTAGTTTTCCGCTCTGTATAAAATATTCAGGGTTTTTTTTTAAACCTAGCTCTGGAAACAGATTATTGTTAGGTTTAGTTCTGCTTCAGGTTATTGCTGGATATTCATCATGTTGCTTGATTTTCCATAGGATTTAAAAGAGTAAAAAAAATCTGGTCAATTTCCTGTACATCATGTCAGTGGCTGGGACATTCATTCAACAAAACACAAACTTGTACAAACTTTGTCAAATGTCATTCTGTCATGCGGAAATGGGGTAGCTATGCGGTGATGTCAGACTGCGTACCGTGAATAAAGGTAATCAGAGCGACGCACTGGGGGGCCTGGTTATTTCTGCGGGTTACATTTTGTTGAATTTTAGTAACCGGTAATTTAGCTTCTGATGGAGGCATTATGCCGGTTATGTAAGCTTTCTTTTCTTGCCACCTTTTGTGTGTGAAAGAATAAATCATGACAAGGTCCAAATGTGGTTGAGAGACGTCGCCCCGCTCTCAGGGGTCATGTGATTAACCAACTGACCAATCAGGACTCGTGTTCATCTAATGTGACCTCATCGTTAGGTGGAGCATTTAGCTCTTTTTGTACAGGATTAATTATGGAATGAAAAGACATGGGCCTGGGGACACTTATATCAGAGTGCTGATCTCGGATCAGTTTAGCCTTTTAGCTCATAATGGATACGGTTAGGATATGGACAGGGGAAACCTGATCCTAGATCAGCACTCCTACTCTTAGAATCTTTGTACTTACGGCCCCTGGTCTTTCCATCTGATTCTGGTGTTTGTGTTGTCGTGAGCACTGAAAAGGCTTCGCTGTCACATCAGGAGCTGGTCTGTGACTCTTGAGAATCGCAGATGCGCTAAGCGCCTTTGATCTCCACTGCTGGACGCCCATTTCTGCGTCTATCAAGGCCCCCGTTATTTGTCTTTTCTCATCGGCGAGGCGAGATGGCGAGGATGAAACCCCGTTATCTCCCTAGCCCCCCCCCCTGAGCGTCTCGCCGTCACGCTTCACGGATACCCGGCGGCTCCCAGGTGGATGGCATCGGTCGGCGGGGGTGGCGGGTCATGCGGCGCAGATCGATGGGCCGCTGTGGTGGATCATGTGACACTCGCCGTGCCCTTTCGCCATCGCTGGGATCCGTCTTTACCGGGCCCCTAAATAGCCCGTACAGGAAGTGCGGCATCCCCGAGGGGATGGATGTGATGTGAGGCGAAGGGGAAAGGGAAGAGGAGGGGGAAAAGGCTCTTTTCTTTCAAGAAAATAGCGTTTTTTTCTCCCTTGTTTTTGCTTTGGAACGTAGCAGCGAGGCTGTTCGATGAATGCCCCTTTGTGCCGTTAGACTTGCGTCAGAATGAGCTCGTGACACACGCCCGAGTGCGCGGTTACTTATCGTGCTGCGACGTGATTCAATGGCGAAATTCATGTGATTTTTTATTTTTTTTTGCTGAAGATGCTTTTAAGCATTGTCCTCTGAAGGAGAGCACCTACGTCTGAGGAACAACCGAAATATCCCCGCCCCGGCGAGGAGGCCTGAGGAGGAGGAGGCGGCGGCTGAGACCTGACTCACGGGAGATGCTCATTACGCACAATCCATCAGGCGCCCCCGACTGCTGTTTGTGTGCCGTTTACGCGGCTCTGTAATGAATTTGGCCTACTTTTAACGGGCTCTGCTGTCTGTGCCCGCACTCGTCTCGCGGGCCTTGATTAAAAGGGCCGGTCGCGCTTCTGCGCTCTCTCCCGTGTGAAGGGGCCTCGGTGCCGCGCGGTGGGAGTGGGTCCAGAGGGGCCCGATTGCTGGAGATCCTTCAAAGACACCCTCCCCCCCCCCCCTCTCTCCCCCGCTTGCTCGTTTGGCACACACACTCGGAGTCGGGTCCGGAAGATTCCAGATTGCGAGCATGTTGCGTGATCTGTAACTGGTGACATACGGAGGGGTGGGGTGGGGGGGGAGTTGGAGTTGGATTGGGGGGCGCTGGGGGTCGGAGATGGTGTGTGTGCTTTGGGGTGGGGAATGTGTGTGTGTGTTTGTCTGGGGTTGGGGATGTGTGTGTGTGTGTGTTTGTCTGTGTGCGTGTCTGCGTTAGTGTGTGCGCATGAGTGTGTGTGTGCGTGGGTGATGGGGGATGAGTGTGTGTGCGCACGTCTATCTGTATACCTGTGTGTTTGTCTGCATGCGTGTGTGTGCGTGTGTGTGTGTGTGTGTGGTTGTCTCAGTGTGTGTCTGCGTGTGTGTTTTGGAGGCGAGGGGGCGTGTAAGGATATAAACAGCAGTCCCACTCCTCATGAGTGCTGACATTGGGCAGGAA
Organism: Aldrovandia affinis; assembly: GCA_029706075.1. Classification (NCBI taxonomy): domain Eukaryota; kingdom Metazoa; phylum Chordata; class Actinopteri; order Notacanthiformes; family Halosauridae; genus Aldrovandia; species Aldrovandia affinis. Next base: position 708,323 of record JAINUG010000284.1, on the reverse strand, counting down.
GCAGCACCTCCTCACGCCCAGGCCTGCCAGAGGGGATGTGTCCTCCCACTCTGAGCCCGTGCCAGACGCTCACCGAGTCGCTGCCTAAGTGTGTGGGAGTCGTTGTCTGATCGCACGTCAGGTTCAACTGACGGGAGGGTCCCCGAGAGCCCTCGGCTCGGAGATAGAGACGGCTCCTGCGGCCCTCCGGTACCAGGGAACCTACCAGAGAACACCTCCTCTGCAACACTTTAAAAACCAGCACCACTTCTGCACATTACTGGCACTCTTGAAAGAAGCATCTACAGTATTTTCACCAGTATTCCGATCAAAATACTTGTTTCAAATGATCTTATGTGTTGGTCAGATCTGTAGGAGTGCTTTTAAATTTTACCAGCATCTAAAGAGTTTTACATTTTAAAGTTAAAAATGTGAAATAAGTATTTGACCCAGGTCATGGTGCGACGTGCCATGTGACCCACAGCCTCAAGTCAACTGAGGCTGACGTGAATCAAAGTCGTTTTTTTAGCCTGCAAGAGTGACATGAAACTAAATTCTAAAAGCCTGTCAACCCCCCCCTTTCAACGGTGCACTTGGCAAGAACTTGTGCATCGTTACCCGATGAAGTGCGTCACAATCCCCAGGTTTATGAAGCCGAGTGTACCCACTGATATATGGGCTGCAGTCTGTCGTGTGCGATACCCATATTTAAGTTTACGGCTCCGTAAAGCACACTTATAGCCATATTTATGGTCAAGTCTGTAGGAGGTGTTTTGAGGTATGGCTCTTTCAGCGCATAACCGCGAGGAGTCGTTGGCGCACTCGGTCTGTTTTCGTCCGGGACCGTCCGTGTGATGTGAGAGCGGAGCGGAGCGGGGACGTGGTCGCATTTCGTGGCTGAATTTCACGTTTGTTTTATGACGACGTTGGCGCCTGCTGCATGCGGACGCTTTGGCTGGCGGCTGGTGATCGCCGGTGAATTCAAAGGTGGTTTTGGATGACGGTGAGGCCTTTAAAAACATTTTTTTTCCCTGTTTTTAACCCCAATTTGGAAGCCAATTATACCCTCTATTTAATATAAGAATATAATATACAGTATGCCATTTAGCAGACGCTTTTTTCCTAAGCAACTTACAGTAGTGATGCATACATTTTTCAGTATATGTGGTCCCAATGGGAATTGAACCCACAACCTAAATGTTGTCAGCGCCATGCTCTACCTACTGAGCCACACAGAACCAGGTTCATCGGAATAAATATTTTATTATATGATTATATAATGAATATGATTATCAATCAATCAATCAATCAATCTTTATTTTTGTATAGCGCCATTTACAAACAGGTTGTCACACAGCGCTTCACAATTGGCATTTTCCAGAGGGAATCAAAAAACCAGAAAACCATTGGAGCCAATGTAGGAAACTGGAAATTATTCCCTGACCCCTTAAAAGGCGGTCGAGATGAACTCCTGGAAAATTGTGGGATACAGAGAAAAACAACACAAATAGTCCTTGAGGCTCATGTGGCTTAACAGACCACTGGAAGGGCATTCTAAGTGTAGGAGTGGGGTGGACCTCATCCCTCCAGATACCAGGGCAGGGTGGGGGATGGAACCAGCAGCTAGGGTCTGGGCCAGCGGCATCCGGCTAACACATGGCAGGGGTGGGGTGTTGACTCTGGGCAGGTGAGCTCCGGGCAGGTGCCACGGAGCCGGGAGAAAAGAGGAAAGGTGCAATTATGACTATGATAAATATCACGCCGGATCAGGGGGAAGAGTAGTGATAACACTTTTGCACCAGCAGAAGTAATCTAGGGCAGCATAACTAATTAGGTGAGTGGCACAGGGAGCACGCAGCCATGAGGGCACTCAGAGACCATCCCACCACATCATCAGCAGTCCTGATAGGGGCGGATCATCACTTATGATTGGTGACAGTAAGGATAGCTCATTGCACCAGAAGGCTCTATTGCTACGCCTCCACATCTGCACCTAATGACTATAAGAGAGACTAAAGAGATGCGTTTTTAACCTAGACTTGAAAATTGAGACCGTGTCTGACTCCTTCACAGAGATGGGTAGACTGTTCCACAGTAAAGGAGCTCTATAGGAGAAAGCTCTGCCACCTGCTGTATTTTTGATATTCTAGGGACTACCAAGTTGCCTGCATCTTGTGAGCGAAGTGAACGTGGGGGATTGTACGGATGAAGTAGATCCGTCAAGTAAGAGGGTGCAAGTCCATGCAACACCTTATAAGTTAAGAGGAGTACCTTATAGTCTACACGATAGTTTATAGGAAGCCAGTGAAGTGACGCTAACACAGGACTAATGTGCTCATATTTCTTTGTTCTAGTCAGGATCCTTGCAGCAGCATTCTGTACGAGTTGTAGGCTCCTGAGTGAGGCATTGGAACAGCCAGACAGTAATGCATTGCAATAATCTAATCTAGATGTAACAAAGGCATGTACCAATTTTTCTGCATCTATTAATGACAGGAAGCCCCTAATTTTGGCAATATTCCTCAGGTGAAAAAAGGCTACTCTGGAAATGTTTTGATGTGACTATCAAATGAGAGACCAGGATCTATAGTAACACCAAGGTCTTTTACCGCCAAACTTGCAGCAACAGAGCAACCATCCAGATTAAGAGATAAATCAGATAACCCTCTTCTGAGGTTTTGGGCCCCAAGACCAACATCTCTGTTTTATCAGTATTCAGCAATAGAAAATTATCTGACATCCAGTCTTTTATGTCTTTAAAACAGGCCTCCAACTGTTCGAATAGGTATAATTGTGTGTCATCTGCGTAGCAGTGAAAATGTACGCCATGTTTACGAATGACATCACCAAGTGGCAACATGTAAAGGGAGAACAATAATGGCCCCAAAACAGAACCTTGAGGGATGCCATATTCCACCTTGATGAGAGCAGAGGGCTCGTCATTTAACTGCACAAATTGATATCTATCTGATAGGTAGGATTTAAACCAGGAGAGTGCCTGTCCACGCAGTCCAACTAGGTTTTCAAGTCTGCTCAGAAGAGTTTGGTGGTCTATTGTGTCAAACGCAGCACTTAAGTCCAAAAGCACAAGAATAGAGACACATCCACAGTCAGCTGATATCAGTAAGTCATTGACAACTTTAATAAGAGCAGTCTCAGTGCTATGGTGTTGCCTAAATCCTGACTGAAAGGTTTCATAGATGTCATTTGATGTCAGGAACGAAGTCAGTCTCTGAGCTACAGCTTTCTCTAGAATTTTTTGAGAGAAAAGAAAGATTAGAAATTGGCCTGTAGTTACTGAGATTTTCTGGGTCAAGGTTTGGTTTCTTTAAAAGTGGCTTAATTACTGCCACTTTTTGAGAATTTGGCATATAGCCTGATGAAAGAGACAGATTAATAATGTCTAGCATGGATTGCCCCATAACAGGAAGAAGTTCTTTAACAAGTTTTGTTGGGATTGGGTCTAATTGACAAGTAGATGGTTTGGAGGACATAACCAATTTAGAAAATTCAGTCCACTCCAGAGCACTAAAAACTCAAGAGTAGCCATAGGACCCCTGTCCTGATAAGCCTGTGCTTTCTGATCAGTGTCTGCTACAGCAGAAGGTGCCATTTTAGAAATTTCATCTCTAATTTTCTCAATCTTCTCAGAGAAAAAGTTCATGAAATCATTACTATTATGGGCTGCCGGAGGCTTAGCATTGGTTTCAGTCTGGTTCTTTGTCAGTTTGGCCACTGTATCAAAAGAAATTTTGGATTATTCTTATTACGCTCAATCAGATCAGACAAATAGGTTGACCTTGCGGAGGAGAGAGCATATTTGTACTGTACCAGACTGTCTTTCCAGGCAGAATAAAATACTTCTAATTTGGTGGATCGCCACTTACGTTCCAACTTGCGAGAAGCTTGTTTAAGAGCACGTGTGTGGTCAGTATACCATGGTGCAAGCTTCTTTTGGCTAGTTTTTTCTTTTTGAGAGGCGCAACAGCATCAAGTGTGTTGCGCAGGGTGTAATTTAGATTGTCAGTCAGCTGATCAATAGATTGTAGACTAGTGGGATCCTGATTAACAGTAAATGATTCTTGGAACAGGCTGACAAAGTTAGGTATGGTAGAGGAATTTAGGGAGCGACTAAAGTAGAACACTGGTTTTGATCTAATAGCAGTGGTAGCATGAATTTCAAACGTAATAAGGAAATGGTCAGAGAGCACAGGATTATGAGGAGAGACAACTAGATTGCTAATGCTAATACCGTAGGATAAAGCTAAGTCCAGTGTATGTTGATGACAATGAGTCGGCCCAGACACATTTTGGACAAAACCAACGGAGTCAAGAATAGAAGCAAAAGCCTTCACTAGAGAATCATTTCCATTATCAACATGAATATTAAAGTTAGCCTATAATCACAACTTTATCTGCCATAACTGCTAGGTTTGATAAAAAGTCAGAAAACTCTGAGAGGAAAACAGCATAGGGTCCAGGGGTCTGTAGATAGTAGCTAGTATAAAAGATGAAGTAAATGCAGATCTATTATCTACATTAGTCTGTATGGAGCCCAGGGAAAGCACTTCAAATGAAGGGAATGTGTTTAAAGATTTCTTAGTAAGGCGTAGTCTAGTGTCAAAAATAACAGCCACACGCCACCTCTGCCTGACTGTCGAGGGTTGTGACAACTAGAGTATCCAACTGGGGTAGATGCATTTAATGCTATGTACTCATCAGGTCTAAGCCAAGTCTCCGTCAAACTTAAAATGTCAAGTTTATAATCAGTGATCAGTTCGTTCACAAGGGCAGCTTTAGGAGCTAGTGATCTTATATTTAGCAACCCAATTTTAAGGAGAGTTCTATCGAAATTAGGTTTAGCATTTGCATTACGATGGTTCGTGTTGATCCTTATCAGATTATTAGAAAAAATCCCACGGGAGGTTTGAGTTTCAATAGACTACGGTTTTCTCTACGTGGAACAGACACAGTCTCAATTATGTGGAACTGGGGTGGAAACTAGTCACGAGTTCAGGGAAACTTGCAGACAGTTGTTTAAGACCGTCTGTCTGCTGCCTGGCTGTAGCTCTTGAATGTCAATTTCGCCGATTCAGACTATGGCCTATGTTATTAGATAACAGAAGAGCACCCCTCCAGCTCGGGTGGAGTCCGTCTCTTCAGTAAACCAGGCTCTCCCAAAACGTAGGCCAATTATTAATAAACCCTATGCTATTTGATGTACACCACTCAGTCAGCCAGCGATTTAGCGCGTTAATCTACTGTAGATTTCGTCACTTCTACGAGCTGGGAGGGGACCAGAGACTATTACTTCCCGACACATCTCGTTTGCCAATTTACACAACGAGACAAAATTTGTTTTAGTGATCTCCGATTGCCTCAACCGGACATCATTAGCGCCGACGTGATAACAATTTTGGAAAATCTACGTTTACTTTTAGCCAGCGCTTTTAAATTGGATTCAATGTCGGTAGCTCTAGCCCCGGAATACAATTGACTATGGTCGCCGGAGACGCTATTCTCACGTTTCAAGAATGGAGTCGCCAATGATAAGAGCTTTCTCTTTTTCCTCAACAGGTGTGAGTGGGGAGAATCTATTTGAAACGTGAGTTGGGTGGTGTACGGCCGGCTTAGGCCGACAACTATGTCCCCGCCGAACCGTGACAAACTGGCCGTGCTGCGTCGGCTCTTCTGCTGGTGCGATGGGAGAGGCGCTCACAGGTGCATCCGGCGTAGCTACACAGGACTGAATAAAACTCTCATGATCTTTAATCTCTCTGAGGGTCCAGATGCAGGCCTCTAACTCAACTATTCTCTCCGCCAACACTAAATTAAGCTCACACTTATGGCATGTAAAATTATCATTAACAGTAACATCGGCAGGAGAGCTAAGATGATACATGCTACAACCAGAGCAAGAGAGGGGAGAGGAAGCAGCCATCGTTTGTGCTTACCTTATAAGTTGATGAGATAGGAGTAACCGAAAAAGATTTAAAAATAGAAAGGAGTTTTGTATTTAAACCAGTATAAAGATGCAGAAAATGCGGGCAGTAAAACTTGGAGCAGCGGTGACTAGAGCGCGCGTCGCGTTCAAACAGCAAACAGGAAACAGGAAGTCAGGAAAAACCATACTTATAACCTTATAACCCACCCCACAAACTCACTGCCCATCTCTACGGGGGCAAGCTACTCTCCATGGCCGGCGATGATCTGCCGCCTTCGGGACGGAACTCACCGACCCCCTTTCTGGAGACACCCTTACGTGCTTCACAGCGAGTTTGTGCCGAGCAACTTCCCCCGTCCCTCAGGAGCGGGCAGCCAAATACTGCCCCCCGATCGGGGCTAACGGCCTGGGCCGCATCCCTGATAGGCAGCTCACACTTGTACAGAGCCAGCCAAATACGGGTGATTAGGCCGCTACGCTATCCGCCAGCCCAGCGGTGAGGCTTTTTATGGGAAAAAACCTGTTTACTCATGTAGCCTAGAGAACATTTTAACGTGTTGAACGTATTACATTTTTTCACTCAGCTCTGCACTGTAAATATGTAATAAATCAACAACTAATAAAGCTGTTTGCAATCTTTCACCATGTGACTAAACTGTAACTCTGTGTCAGGACATCTTTTTTGGAGATACAAGGTTTGTGAGACACAGATGATATTAATACGATATCTTCGCATGTGAATTTAGTGAGTGCGCATTACTTGACTAAATCTGTTGTGTCCCATTATCCTATATAATCAACAGCTCGACAGTAATTAACCCGTACTCGTACTGGAATTATGCCGGATATTAATCGCCATCGAGTGCGCGTTTCTCGAGTAGACACATTAAAAATGAAAACCTGCGCTCATTAATTTAATGAACGCTAAATGGATCCGTGTTTGCCTGTAATATTTATGATGCGACGGTCATTAATCGGAGGGGAAGCGTTTGACCGCGCGTCGCGCTGAGCAGGGCCCGACGGCGGGGGACCGGGAGCCTCGTTCCGGATCGTTCTGCTTGAAGTCGACCGTCACGCCGTTTCAGACAGCGTCCCGCGGAGTAAATGTTTGTTGGCAAACCGCTGTGTGTCCCCAAATGCCTCTCGCGGGCGAATGAGCACGTCGGCCCTCCCGATTCCAACGTTAGCGTGAACAACGTTAGCTTCGTGGCCTCGCTGCGTGTTGTTGAAACGTTTCGGGGGGATTGCCTTGCGTCTTGCCTCTTCTGTCTTAGGCCCGAGGGAACTCCATCACTGCTCAACCAGCCTTCGTCTGTCAGTCAGGGGGCATTTTAGAGTGAGGGCCATGAGCAGGAGACAGTAAACGCAAACATTGTGGGCCTGAATAGACATAGTTTATATAGATTGTTTTTCGTGAGGTACTGGCTGCTTTTTAAAACTCGGAGACTGCAGCTCATAGACCTCACTGTCACTTCCACTTCGTTGTGAGTGGTACTCTGCTCAAGCTTAAAAGGTTTCATTCTCCTTACCCGAGGTGGTCTCAAACCACCTAACCTTCACTCTTACCGTGGATTTTTTAAACATAAAAAAAATAAAAATGTTTTTAATGTATTTTCTATCACTGTAGAACTCACCCACTCAAAGCATGTAGAAACATTAGAAGTAAGCTGTTTTGTTTTATTTCTGGTTGTTTTTGTGTGTGTGTGTGTGTGCGTGTGTGCGTGTATGTATGTGTGTGTGTGTGTGTGTGTGTGTGTGCGTGTGTGCGTGTGTGTGTGTGTGTGCGTGTGGAGTAAATGAAACGGGCAGCGTGAGATCCTGCGCCTCGGAGACTGCCACCTTTTTCCATTTAAACGGCTGAAGCCTCGCGGATAATGGAGTTTGAGTTACTCTGCCTGTGAGTCACGGCTGTGCCGCGGCAGCATTAGAGGCCCATTAAACAGAGATTTCCATAAGGCAGTCCGCCCGCCTTTCTCCCCGCTCTTTAATGAAGAGTTTCAGTCACTGCCGAAATTCAATGGCCCTTCTCCGAATTCAATACAGCCTCCTTAACGGCGGAACGGCGGGACTCGCGCCCGCTCCGTCGAGGGGAAGCGGAGTCGAGCGGTCCCGAGGAGGCTCGCCGCATTAGAGAGACGGAATACCGCCGCCCGGAAACCGAGGCGCGTTAGCCGAAGCCGAGCAGAAAAAAAAACGAATTAGGGAGAAAGAAAACCGGGTTTTCATCCTCTGCGTTTTTTTGGCCCATGAAAGCTTTGGTGTGATTATTAGGTTTCCGTTAACCCTTTGATAACGTCACGCCACGGATTGATCCTTCTCTCTCGTCGTCCGTAGGTCAAGCCCTAATGAGCGCATTTGCCCTTGGGCTACGCAGACGGCGAATTTAAGGGGAAATTGCGATCAGAGGCTGGGTTTATACAGGTGGCGTCCTCAACATGCCTAACCTCGCTATGGATGAATAATTCACGATGCGTATTTGCGTATCTTAATTGCCAGGGAAACAAAATGTAAGCGCTTTTTCTTCTTTATTCTTGCCAGCCAGACTTCCATATGTGGGAATTAATCATCGCATTCTCAGTGTAAATAAAAGAAGCCATCATTTGAAGTGTTTTGTGAATGAAGTTTGCAGCGAATGCTTGACGGCTTCTGGGGGGGTTGGGGAACACAACCGGGGGTCTCTGGGGTGGGGGAGTGGTGGTGGTGGTGGTAGGGGGGGGTGGTGTCTGATTCAAACTAAAGCATTGTCCATGGAGTGTTTATCCAATTTAAAAAATATCACACTTAATTTGCTGCATTAGCTGAGAATTTTGCAGAAGGCTTGAAAGCTAATGAATTCAAAGCTCTCCTATGCTCTCCGGCTTCTGGAGTGTGAAATCCAAACTCAACCGTGGGCCACCACAAAATGCCACGGAATCCACTTGGAAACTAAGACACCGTCAGACATCCAGTACCACAGGGTGAAGGAAGGGGCGGTGACGTAGCTGAGGCACTGGTGTATCTTTTCCACAATGAGGGGGAAAAACCAAAAACAAAGTAGATACCACTCCATAGTCTGGGACCTGAATCCAATATCGGTTAAAAGCAAAGACAACCTTGTGGTTAGCTTTCCTTTTCTGATGTTGTGCATCTGCAAGAGTGATGAACCAGGGCAAAGCTAACTAGAAGCATCTTATCTTGGAGAGCACACAATGGTAAAGGGCACCCAGAGGTGTTTTTCAAAACATTACCAGCACTTTACCGTCAGTTTTATTTAAGCTCCCATTGGAAGTCTGTAAGGGGGTGGTTTCGTTAACCCTTTGATAACGTCACGCCACGCCAGTCAAATATATATACTGTATATACACGCACAATTAAGACTTTAATAAAGCAATTCTGTCAGGTGAAATAACCAGATTCTATTAATAAATAGTCTTTACCGCCACGCTAAAACATAAATAGCCTAACAATCCCAAAAAGCACAGATTGAACATGAGACTTGGTTCATGAAAAAACTATAATTCTGGATCAGCCAAACAAATCTCAACATGAAAGGAAAAAAACGGAGTGACTGAGGATGGCTGATGGGCGGGTTGGACCGGTGGCCTGGGAAGGGTGGGCAGGGGGAGCACCGCTGCTCTGGCACTGCTTCATGGGAGATGGGTTGCACGCTGGTGTTGCCCTTTTACGGAGTGCGGGGGAGGCCTCGTATTGTAGCGCCAACGTGAGCACGCGACAGGAAGCAAAACAGATTCAATTATGAGAGAGAGAGAGAGGAGAGGGAGAGAGGAGAGAGAGGAGAGAGAGAGAGAGAGAGAGAGAGAGAGAGAGAGAGAGAGAGGAGAGAGGGAGAGGGAGAGGGAGAGGGAGAGGGAGAGGGAGAGGGATGGACGATCAGGGTGGGGTTGATGGTTGAGGGACGGGGGAAGAGGATGTTGAACAAAGGAAGCACAGGCGAAAAGCGAGCATCACAGCTATTCTGAACATTCCTTGTAAGGATTTACTGGAAGAATAAAAACAGCGTTTAACTGCGTTAAGGTATCCAGTTTCCGTAAAGTGGTAGTGCACCGGAAGGGGGGCGTGGAGAAACGCCGATCGGGTCAGAGGTCAAGGAGATTTCAGAGGCAGCCTGCGTTTATGCTGTTATGGATGTTTTTATACAATTCTCTGAGAATCTGAGAATGCTTTGTCTTGTGACAAAGAAAAGAAAAATCCCTTATCAGGTTAACCTCATACCAGCTTATGAGTCAAGGATATACAGGTAACTGCCAAAATAAAAGAAACACTTGAGTAAATGAAGGGTTCTGGCGGCTCTGTTATGGTGCGGGGTGCATTTTCCTGGCATAGTTTAGGTCTACTCAACCCCTTCGAGGGCAAGGTAAACACCAATAAATACAAAACCGTTCTGAGTGATCACCTTCATTGATCACAGGGCACCACTGGTCACTGAATGGTTTTATGAGCATGAAAACAATATAAACCATATGCCATGGCCGTCTCACTCACCAGATCTCAACCCAATTGAACACTGACGAGAGATTCTGGAGTGGCTCCCGAGACAGTATTTTTCGCCACCATCAACAAAACACACTGTTCAAATGATGGAATTTCTTGTGGAAGAATGGTGTTGCATCCCTCCAGTTGAGTTCCAGACACTTGTAGAATCTATGCCAAGGCACATTGAAGCTGTTCTGGCAGCTCGTGGTGGCCCAATGCCCAATTATGTTGGTGTACCCTTTAAAATGCAAAACATCTGCCATACATCAGTACTGGGCAGTTTCTCAACAAAAAAACCCATTCATTAATTCATTAAAGGTCAAATATCCAGGCATAATTTCCTCTTCATAAACTTCACAGGAAATCATTCTGCCAGATGGATAAGGAAGTCCTTCAGAAAGGAGCAGCACTTGGGTGATAATTGGCAGGCCATTCATTTCCATTTGGAGTTACGTAGTCTGTTTTGCATTTCGGCTCATCGATGACCGAGCGGAATGCAGCTGCCGGCCTCGCCGAGCAATTACCCGAACGTCGGTGGAGGCGTTCGCTAAGTTGACGACCGCGCTGTGACACCCCCCCCCCCCTCCCCTTCCCGCTCAGTCCCCATATCCTTCTGTCACACGTCTCATTTAGAAAATCATCACGAGTAAAAGCCCTCCTGAAAGGGCCCTGTGGACGGGCGGGAAGGCTCGCGCGCGGAGCGGACGACCGAGCGACAGGCGTCTCGTGGAGAGGATCAGCGCGCTGCTGCCTTTACCTCCCCGGAGCCTCGCGGCTCCCAGCCTCCGCTAATTAGAGTTCGGCGGGCGAGAGTAGGGGAGAGAGCGCGGGGGCGGGGGGAAAGAGCAGCAGGTGGAGAGAGAGGGGTGGAGAGAGAGGGGGGAGAGAGAGAGCTACAGGTGGAGAGCTACAGGTGGAGAGAGGGGCGGGGGAAAGAGGGGAAGAGAGAGAGAGCTACAGGTGGAGAGAGGGAGCGTCAGGTGGAGAGAGAGAGGGAAGACGCTACAGGTGGCTGAGAGAGAGAAAGAGAGTGAGTGACAGGTGGAGAGAAAGAGAGGTGGAGAGAGGGAGGGAAGATGCTACAGGTGGAGAGAAAGTGAGAGACAATGAGAGATAGAGAGGTGGAGAGAGGGAGGGAAAGAGCGACAGGCAGAGAGAGAGAAAGAGAGTGAGTGACAGGTGGCGAGAGCGAGGGAAGATGCTGCAGGTGGAGAGAGAGTGAGAGAATGAGAGAAAGAGAGGTGGAGAGAGGGAGGGAAAGAGAAAGAGCGACAGGTAGAGAGAGAGAAAGAGAGTGAGTGACAGGTGGGGGAGACAGGTAGTGAATGACAGGTGGAGAGAGAGGGAAAGAGCTACAGATGGAGAGGGAGAAAGAGAGAGACAGAACAGACAGGTGGAGGAAGCTGTGGGCAGATGGATGCCACTGCATCCTAGCGATGGGGTGGGCGGGCGGGAGGGCAAGGATGCTCATGGCTACCCAGCATCCTTAGCGGCGTTCGCAGCTGGGCTTGTTGGAGTTGGTTTTATGGGCCGTGAAACAGCGTGCGTGTAGCTGCTGCTTGTGTTGGAACTCTGTATTCCCCCATTACTCTGACAGCAGCTCAGTTTGCGCTGTGCCATTTCTGGCTCGAAGCTGAGCGGAGTCGATTTGTCCACGGGTCCAAGATGGTGGCGAAGTGCTTCGGCTGAGAGAACAATTAGATTGGGCATCTCCTCCAGGCCATGGCAAAATCTCTCAGCGCACCTTCCCAAAATGGCCAGACAGTCCCAGAAACACAGAAAAACAAGCGTCCGAATTAATGAGAAGGACCCAGGCGTTCTAGTGAATGACCGCCCCACAGAGAAGTTTGAAATAAAACTTTCTGAATGTGAGGAAACGAAAAGGGAGTGACTTGATGGAGAGAATCCAATATCGCCTGAATAATATTCATAAGGCAGACACCCCGGGTTCACAGAACCACAGCTCACACATTGTGAGGTCTGCCCAAGGCTTTGGTGGCGTCACTTCCTCATATACAGGTAATATACTGACAAAATAAAGGAAACACCGGCCTCCCACGTGGTCTAGTGGTTTCAATGTCTGACGCTGGCCACGGCGACCGGGGTTCAATTCCCTGTCACGCTCTGGGGTGGTGGAGGGAGTGGGGGAAGTTGCTGCGCTGTCTCGGAGGACTGTCTCGAGGAGTGCTTCGCCATTGTCACTGCCGGTCACAGGGCTACGGCAGTGAACTACGAGGGAGGGGATTGAACTAAGGCTAGCGGGAGTAATTGGTTACCAAATTGGGAGAATAACGGGAGAAAATCTGAAAAATAAATAAATAAATAAAGGAAACGCCAACGTAAAGTGTCTTGATAGGGTGTTTGGCCACCACGAGCTGCCAGAACAGCTTCAATGCGCCTTGGCATAGATTCTACAAGTGTCTGGAGGGGTACAGCACCATTCTTCCATGATAAATTGCATCATTTGGTGTTTTGTTGATGGTGGTGGAAAATGCTCCAGAATCTCCCGTGTCCCTCTAAGTGTCCAATTGGGTTGACATCTGGTGACTGAAAATGGCATACGCTTTACATCAGGGGTATTCAAATCCAGGCCTCGAGGTCCACAGTGTCTGCAGGTATTTGCTCCAACCACACACTACACCACCTGATGCCAGTAATTAGCTCGCTTCCTGGATCAAGGAGGTAAACTAATTATTCGAAATCAAGTGGTGTAGTGCGTGTCCGGAGCAAATACCTGCCGGCACTCGGACCTGGAGGCCTGGATTTGAATACCCCCACTTTACATAACTTTCATGCTCATCAAACCATTTGGCGTGTGACCACTCGTGCCCTGTGGATGGGGGCATTGTCATCCCAGAAGAGACCACTCCCATCAGGATAGAAACGCTTCACCATAGGATGAAGGTGATCACTCAGAATGGCTTCAATTCAATAAATCTTTATTGTCCCCTTGGGGCAATTTGTTTGCAGCAAGGGTAAAAAAAACGAAACACAACACACTGTAAAACAAATGGTATAACGACATAGAACAATAAACACGGGAAGGAGACCGGAGACCATAACTGGGCCTCCGCCTATGTAGCAATCCTGTCAATAAAACAATGCATAAATAAATAAATAAATAATATATGGTGCACAGTAAATAAGTAAGTACATCATCAGCAGCAGCAACAACAACAACAAGGTGTATCCACATATCATCTTAGGTCTGCATTAATAGCAGCGATGCACCCCGCACCATAACAAAGCTGCCAGAATCCTTCATTTACTCGAGCGTTTATTTTAATTTGGCCGTTACCTGTACATGAAAGTGTTTGCTCTTTGTGCAGATTAATGCCACTCCTGCCTACAGGGCCACTGAGCACAAAGTATGATCACGGCTTATTCTAATTCTTTGTATACATTCTCTCCGCACTGTGGTGTTGATTTATACGAAGCTTGGGACTGTGGCCATTTTGTCTACGGCTACATTTTTGTCAAACGGCTGAAGCAGGGCTGGGCTGGGCTCTTGCTTGGGGAGAGACGGGAGATCTTCTGGGTGAAAACGAAGTTGCTGCTGAAAGTGGTGTTTGAGGGTCAATTGTCGGCTCTTCCCAAGGGACCGGATATCAATCCAACACCACGGTGAGGGGGACACTGTGCTGTAGGGGGTTCAGTCCTTTGGACGAGCCGTTACACAGAGGTCCAGGCTCACTGCGGTCATTGAAGGTCCCAGGGCGCCCTTTCAAAAGAGTAGGGCTGTTAACCCTGGTGTCCTGATTAAACCCCACAAAAACAGGCTCTCCACATCTGGACATTTAATCCCCCCCCCCCAACATCTGATTGGCTACACACTCCCTTGCATTTCCCACCCACTTTGATTCCCCATGTCATCACTGCGAATGAGCATAGACCTAGTTAACTACAGAGGGTTAAATACAGAGAAAAATAATAAAATGACTAAAATTAAATGTCCTTCAATTAACCACTTCCATCACCCTGGGAATAGAGTATGTGTTTAAATAATAATAATAATTGTATTAATTATTTTCAAGAATTTCAATTCAAAGCGCTTAACATGGAGTTGCTGAAGCTCCGGCGTCTATTTAGACATTATAGGGGCAGAAATTCCGGCTCGTAATGTGATTTATTCATAACTTTTTGAGAAAGATACTTTGCGACTTAACGAAATACAACGTTGCCGCTCATGAATATGAATGCTCTCCTCATTACCGAGAAAAAGTCATTAGAATGTGTATGCTAGTTTGACTTTCATACTTCTTTGCTTATTCCCTCCTTAATTAAGGAGGAGGGATGCGTAGCGTCGCATCAGTTTCCGCTATCCGAGTTGCCGTACAATAATTACTTTTACATACACCAATCATCTGTAAACTTTCATGAGCTTACCGCCGCTCCGACTGCCGCTGATGGAGGTGCCGCCACGGTTTACAAATGTACGCGGTGTTAAATTATGATCTGGAATAAAATGCGCAGTCATGCATCCTGAACCTGGCGATTCATTTATTCTCCCTCTATTTCTGCGGGAATGTCAGGCGGGCTCAGGTCTGTCTTCCCTCCCCTCCCCCGTGTGCCGTTCACCGTCGAGAACGTGCGGTAAATCTCCGGAGCGTGATCAATTAATCAGCCATCGCGGCCCGCGGCACGCGAAGCAGGCGGTCATGATTGCGTTCTAAGTGTTTTTGCTGGAGAGGAAATTACCGAGGGGCTGGGGGGGGGTGTGAGGTCACGGGAACACGTCCGTCTGCAGCGTTCCAGAGGGGCAGGATCCACCTCTCCGGGGTTCCGAGAGAGGAAGGAACATGGTTTTGAATATGAACTGTTGGAGTTCTTTCCTTTCGAACGGTCAGCAAGCCACGCCCTCCTGCTCTTTGATTGGCTTGGCTGTCAAAGGGTGTTTTAACATTGGCTAGACTGGGCCAATTTGTTGGGCTCAGCGTCTCATTCGCCTCTTGTCAGCCCAGCTAGCATTAAAGCCATGTCCTGGACACCTCCATTAACACTGTGAAGGCAGGAGCAGACAGGTGTACAGCAGCGTTTTGGCGTGCGCTTGTGGTGGTGTAGCGCAGGGTTACTCAAATCTGACCCACGAATCCAAATCCTGGCCTGGTTTTCATTTCTCTCAAGTAGTTATTTGAACAATTAGTACAATTGATTGGCCAGTGTCTTCACACCTGACTCCCAGGTAAAGGGAATGTGTAAAAACAGCAGTACTCGGCCCACGAGGACCATGATTTGAGTAACTCTGGCATAGCGAATCACACGATTTGCCGTTTGTTTTCAATTCCACAATCATTAACTTTATTTTCACGAACAAGCAAGCTTCACTTGTAGTAGGAGGGTGGTGCTGTTGCCAGGCAAAACTTCCCAACAGCCCCAAGGCTGTAGGTCTACTGGATTCACACGCACCTGAGAAGACAGAGGCTGTTATGTTCCTCACTTGTGAGCCAATGTGCCCCATCACGTTTGGCGTAGAAGCGTTGCTACAGAGCGCTTTCAGAGCCACAGGGCTGCGACAGGTCTAACTGTCACCCAGCTCCATTCTGTCTCCACACTCATTGACCTAACTGCAATTGAAATGGTATGCACAGCCTTTTACTAAAATATCAAATACTATAAATGCAAGGCCATGTCCTTGACCTGCCAGTTTCCGTGAATCTTCTGTAGGCCGTGAAAACCCTCCGCCAGCTGCGTGTGATGCCAGCGCTCGGTGGAAGAAAGGGTTTGGCTGCCTACCATTTTGTGGGATTTGGGTTCAGCTGACACGTTGTTGAGATGGCGTACGAATTGGCCGTCTGCCACGTCGTGCCTCAGACAGCGCTAAGCGGTGGCTTTGCGGCACGGCATCAAAAGGAGACGTGCGTGCCTTGCTCTCTCCAGAGCGGTGCGCGATCTTCCTCGCTGCGCGCACGGCCGTGGCGTATGAGAAACGAGACGATGGCGTGTCGAGCAGCCTGGACTCTGCCAGTGCGGATCACCGCACGCGTTCTGATGACCGCGGTCTCCACGGCGACAGCGCCCGGACCGCCGGGATGCCGCGCTCTGCCCCGAGGGGGGCCTGTGAGCTTTCGCTCCCCCCTCTCTCGCGTGATGACCCCTGTCCTGTGGGCGGAATCGGGGGGGTCAGCTGTGGGAAGGGCCCTGTGGCGCTCTGCTCCTGCGAAGGCGCACGCCACCAATGTCAAACCCCCGCGTGGATCGCCACGGCGACGACCTCGAGGGGTTGGGAGCTGTGCCAGCCCCTTCAGATCAATCACACAGAGCTTAGTTTATCACAGGCCTTCTGCTTCTTTCAGTCTCTTTCCCCTCCCTCTTCCTCCCTCTCTCGCTCTTTTCTCTCTCTTCTTCTCCCTCTCTCTCCTCTCTCTCTTCTTCTTTCTCTTCTCTTCTCTCTCTTCTCTCTCGCTCGCTCTCTTCTTCTCTCCCTCTCTCTCTCGCTCTTTCTCTCTCTTCTTCTCTCCCTCTCTCTCGCTCTTTCTCTTGATTCAATTTCAGTTGAAATGCTTTATTGCTAAGACGTCTTTTAAAAATACATATTGCCAACGCGTAACAGTTAAAAGACAACAATAATGACAAGCAAATATACGGACAAAGCAACGACAACAGTATTCATAATAATAAAATAATACTAATGAATAAATAATACCTTGTTATAATTATTATAACTGGTTTCTGTCCGGCTGTGGCAGGTAGCTACACATTGTGCGGCCATGTTTATACAGCACCTTTCCTCTCTTAAGAGAGTTTGTATTTTCATACATTCTGTGTGTCAGGCGGGGTCTTTGTCACGGTATGAGTGGGGGTTGCTGTTTTTAGGCGATTCCAGAATTGACTGGCTCTTATTTTGGATGTTAATAAGTAGTGGGTGGCGGATATTGGCCTAATTCTTCTCTGCATTGTTCTGGGTTCTTCTCAGTACATGGAGGATATTTTTACAGAACTGCGCATGCAGGGTTTCAGTTGGATGTTTGTCCCAATTTGTAAATATCCTGCTTCGTAAGCAGACCCAAAACCTCGCCGCCGTATAATGTGATTGATCAAAACAGATTTTAATATTTTGAGCCTAATCCTAATTGGTATGTTTATTTTAATTAGCCTCTTAATAGCAAAGAATATCCTGCTCTGTTTCTTGTTATGTTCATTCACGGTCAGGTTGTGGAGCTGAACTTTAATCCGAGGTATGTAATTTGTGATGCATTCCATATTTCTTGTCCCTAGTGTAAAGGTATTTCCTGAGATCTGGGTCTTTTCTCTAAATTATTGTTCAGTTTATTTAGTAAAATACTTATGTCATCTGGCGGATGGCGTAGCGGTCTAACGCACCACGCTTTGGAGTGGTGTGCGCTGCCCGCCAGGGACGCGGATCGAAACCCGCGTCTCTACCAGACCGGCCCTGGTCGTCAGCCCGATCGGAGGTGGCATTCGGCTGTCCGCCTCCAGGGGAGGGGGGAGGGAGAGCCGGCACGAGTCCGTCGAGGAGAAGGTTAAGGAGTCCGTGGAAGAATTCCCGTCTTGGAAGAGGCGGGAACACTCGGCCAGGAATGTGTGTCTCGCTCCCGGAGGATGGGCGACGGACTTGTGGGGGTGGGGAATTGAAGTAAATAGAGGGTTTAATTGGCAACAAAACTGGAAAAAATCCTAAATAAATGTATATTAAAAAAAAAAAATACTTATGTCATAATACTATAAGTATCAAAATACTTATAGTACGTGGGTATCATTAAATGCGTTTGCTGTGAGGGCCCAGCTCTTGCAGAATTGCTGCAGCAGGTCCCTCTTTGGTGGGCAACAGCAGAACTAGATGATCTGTGTTTCGGTTGGCATTTTTGTCTATTAGGGTGTGTAAGGGTGTGAGTATGGTCACTCTGTGCAGTGCTTTGTGTGCGTTGTGAAGGAAGTGCAGTGTTGTGTTTATGATGCTACAGAGAACCTTCCCCAGGATTAATTGTTGGGTTTATATGTCTCCACTAAAAATAAGGGTTATGTGTCCTTGATTCCAGATGTCAGGAAGATAGCCTACACCCAGGACCAAATTGAACGGTTTCGGAATGGCCGTCTTAAATTTGCCGTCCGCATACTTCGGCATCTCATTGCGAAAATGTCCGGAGGCTTTTTTAGGACCATAAAAAAGCTTTTTTTCTTTCTGTCTCTCCCTCTCATTCCCTCTCCTCTCTCTCTCTCTCTCTCTCTCTCAGTCAGTGTTGTCGTGCATCTCAGAAAGACCCCTCCCCTCTCTCTCTGTGCTCCCTCTCTTCTCTCTCTCTCTCTCTCTCTCTCTCTCTCTCTGTGCTCCCTCTCTTCTCTCTCTCTCTCTCTCTCTTTCTCTCTCTCTCTCTCTCTCTCTCTCTCTCTCTCTCTCTGTGCTTCCTCTCTTCTCTCTCTCTCTCTCTCTGTACAGTGTCTCCCTCTCTCTCCATCTGTCCGCCCACTCCTTCTCTCTTACACTCCTTCTCTCTTAAAAGCTCTTCTTCCCCCCCCCCCCCCCACACAAACCTGCTGCTGCTTGGCGGTGCAGTGAGCGCGCTGGCCGTTCCCACCTGTGGCTGGCGCGGCGCGGTGCTGATTATGGGAAAAGTTTCTGTCTGCCGCTTCTTCCCGGCAGCACTTCGACAGTTCCCTGACAGTAAGCCCTTCAGACGGCACATCTTTATTTAATCACTGTCGCTGATCACCGTCCGTCACCTGTCACCAGCCTCCGCGCCGTCAGTCAGTCAGTCAGGTGAAAATAGAAATTAATATTCTTATTTGCATGTGGTGTTGACGATGCTTTTAATTCCGGTCCCTCTAATTTAATTGTTTCCGAACGGCGAACAAAACAGTGGCAAACTTTTGAGAGTGTCTAAAATGTGTGGTCGTGTTAAATGAAATCACTCTTGTTTTTGTGCCCCTGTTTTTTTCCCCTCTCTTTGTGTGCAATGCCCAGTTGTCACTGCAGGAGTCTGTGAATAGGGAGGGCAGACTGGCATGTGTGTGTCCAATCGCTGAGCTACACAGCCACTGCGCAGGCAAACTGCAGGCAAACTGCAGGCACAACAAGTCACTAGTGCGATTTGTTGTGAAGAGCAAAACCTTTTGATGACCTCAAACTAGTCAGTGATTTACTTTTTGCCAATTGCAGCTCCGCCCATTTTTGCGGTCATGATACCTCGTTCTCCCATCACTAATGTCAAGGCATTGTGTTATGTGTGTGGGGAGGGGGGATATATTAAAGTGCAGAATCACCAATGAGTTTTCTCTACTGCTAGTAAAGAGAGAACTGCCCTACTTTAACCGTCCTCTTTTTTTTTTTACTGAGCGTTGCTTCAGTACAAGATCAGACAAGACAAATATAGATACCTTAATTTAAGCAAGAGATAAAATGAGAGGCAAAAAAAATAATTATAATCTGAACACGAAAAAGTGGCTTTAACACCCATTTAATATTTCCGTGATGTGAGTCTGTGAGCTGACAGTCTGGATACCGACGGGACTATATGTTTGCGACCCTTTGGAACTCTTATCTCTGCTTGATGAGGACATGTTAATTAACTGCAACTTCAAGAGAACACTTCGGAGGGTTTGCGGGGGGGAGGGGAGGGGCTGAAGTGGGTCAGAGGAATGAGGAAAACTTCCTGCAGACCGACCGTGGGGGAAAGGCTCTTTCTCAGAACGTCGGCGGTGGCGTGACAGCCGCCCATTCGCTCCTGCGTCGTTTGAGCTTGTTACCCATGATGCAAATGGTCACGAAAGATTCAGTCGCTGCCTTCGGGGAGGAAAGAGGAGGCGAGAAGCCGCGGCGAGTAATTGGGATTGTGCACGCGTCCTCTGCCACGGCTTGCCGTAACGGCGCAGGTTTGATTGATGGGAACCTTTCGGCCTGCGGTCTAAATTTCTCACGCCGCTTCGCTCATCCCTGCCAATCAAAATGCACCGTTTGTCTGTCCATTAAAAGTTCTGCTTGCTGGCTAATGTCTGTGTCATCAGACGATTATGACCCGGGTTTCTGTGATGGCGGAACCCTAATAGTCTCGTCCCACCAGGGGGGCCCAGTCAGCTGGGGTCCCCCAACCCCCCAGCCCCCCAGGCTACAACAGGGGTAAGCAACCCTGGCCCTGGAGTGCTACACAATGTTTCTGGTTTTTGTTCCATCCGAAACCGCTAACTATGTATACGGGTTAATTATTAAGCTCGATGAACGCAGGTGACCATGCGCTGGAGGCACTCAGTGTTTCACCATTTCAGACTCTCTGATCATTCAGGCTGAGACTCTTAATAATCCATCACACTGTGCGTAGTGACAGGAGAACGAGGTTTGCCAAAACCACAAATGGGCAACATATGCTACAGTATCTGGCTCTAACCAGTCGTTGCGCTTCGCTGCTGAGAGGAAAATGTTTTGTTTGGTTCGCTCGACAGCTCGCTGCTGAGAGGAAAATGTTTTGTTTGGTTCCAGTGTCATTGGATAATTATTGTGAGAAATCGAAGATCATCATTTATTATTAATAATAATATGTAACTAAAGAAACTGAGCAAATTTGTTATTTCAGAAGAGTGTATCAAACTGGTCTAGTGGTTCCCGAAACCTCGCCCTCCCATCACCAACTGTGCAATCGTGCTCGGGTCGAACCAAAAGCAGGAACGTCTCTGGCACTCCAGGACCAGGGTTGCCTACCCCTGGGCTACAAGCTATCGTCACGGAGAGATACGCCTCTCCTCCATTTGTGTTGCCCAGGGAGGGAGGGACTTCAGTCAGTGGAGTGACCATGTCTCATTGCGCACCAGTGACCCCCCTCGGTCAATCGGGCGTCCACAGTCCACCACACGTGAAGCGTCCTCCTCCAACACAATGTCTGTGTGAGCCCGACCGGTACATTTACATTACACTTTAAGCATTTAACAGATGCTCTTATCTAGAGCGACTTACAAGATGTGCATTAATACATGGTAGGAACAATCATAGTACGCGCAAGAGATCAGTGCAGTAATACAGCGATAGACATCGTTGTAGGCAGCTGCGTACCATACCTGTAACACTGGGAAGGAAAAGGTTAGTAATTTTTTAATTTTTTTTATTATTAAATGGAGTAAGCAGGGGTATATAGTGTTGAACAAGTAGGCAGTGGTGATGACCAGTGAGGCAGTGGCGGTGAGCTGCAATGTGAAAATAAGCAGGGAGTGGAGAGAGTGTTCTCTTGTAAGTCGCTCTGGATAAGAGCGTCTGCTAAATGCAAAAATGTAAATGCAATGCAAAATGTCATCGAAAAAGAGGAGGTTGCAGCAATGAGCACGAACGCAATTAACTGGACAAGCCAAGTTGGGAGAAAATAGTGTCGAAAAAAAAAGTGCCGCATCGTGTAATTATCTACCGAGTCCATAGTGTATTAAGGCTTCTCCAGTGCCAATAGACTCCAACATTACTGCGCGAGATACAGAAATACAATATCGAGCACTGTTTGAGGGGGAGCCACTTACTTTGATGTACTTTGACGGCATGCCTCATAAGTCATGTGATAACATCGTTCCAGTCATCCGACCGCGCTCCGCTCCTCTGGAGCGGCGCTGACGTGACAGCGCTACACTTTGTCATTTGTGCCTTTCACCGCGTCTCTGATTACATCTCAAGGTAGGGGGAGAGAAAAAAAGTACAAACAATGCGGCTGTATATCTGAAACGGATCGATACGCAATTTCGTTTAAATCCATCTGCCTGTCCGTCTGTCCATCCATCAACGGATGTATAAATGACAGCGCGGGAGGACGGGGGCCGCGGCTGGGTGGAGTGATTTAAAACGGGGCGTGCGGCGGTGCCACCACCCGGCTCACGGGGCCCAGGGGCCCGTGTGTGTATGAAGCATATCTCGGGAGTATCTCAGAGAGACTGAGACGGAGTTTCTTTCCTCAGGCCATCAGGACTGTGAACTCTGACCTCACCAGGGCCCCCACCAAGACACACACACTGCCCCTCTTATGCACACCCATACACACACACACTTAATGACTACACATCATTTATAGTAGGTTTCCCTCCATTTCCAAGTGGTCTTACTGTATATATTGTGTTGTTTTTTATGTAAGAGCTCTTGCTGTAATTATTGTAATACTGTAAACATTGTGTTGTCTTTTACTGTAAATACTGTGTACTGTTGCCCTTTTGCACATTCTCGTTGAGCATTGCCACTTTTCATTTCACTGCACACCCCGTGTGTGTATGTGACAAATAAAAATCTTGAATCTTGAATCTTGAGTAGGAGCGCTGATCTGGGATCAGCTCCCGATGGCTAAAGTACGGCTGGGGGGGAAAACTCACCCTCGATTCCCAGGGCAGGGCGCTGTACCCTTAAGAGAAGCACCGAAGCCAAATCGCCCCACCGTTCACCTTCATAACTGGAAGACCTGCGTATCATAAATTGCCCCTGCATAAGTATATCCGTCGAGCGGGTAAATGACGTTGTTCGATATCACCTCCGTTGAACTTGACTTCAGTTCGACCGGCTGTCCCCGCTTAGCCAGCTTTTTGCCAAAGCGCACTTTCATCTCGCTTCCACCGGAGCCTTTTTAAAAGCGCCGGGGCCGCGGTGTGACGTGCGGGCGCTCGGCGAGCTTGCTGTAATTAATAGAGGCCCGCGTGCACGCGCGGCGGAGGGCCGCTCGCTGAGAGCCCCGCTTTAATGTAATCTTAGCCTGATTAATAGCTGTCATTTTGGCTCGACAGCTCGGGAGCTTTAGAAGGGCCCCCCCCGTCTGATTAATGTCCTCCAGCCGCCTCGTTCGTTTACCTGGGCGTGTCGCGCCTCGCTGGGCACATCTTCGGCTGTAAGCGGTAAAAACTCACTGCATGCTAAGTTATTGAGAATGAAAGTGAGTAGCCCCACCGCGCAGCTCTCGGCCTGCTTCCCTGATAGAGCGTCCGGGTAACTTTGTTCACTCTTCTGGCCTAGGCTTCCGGCAATCTGATTGGTGCCGGCAGATTTCCGATGGTGGATTCGGTTGGCTTTCACACACCCCCGCTCTGTTGGGATTGGTCAGAAGTGGTAACTGACTATCGGGCTATTAGCAAAGCACATCCCTGGGAAGTTGGGCAGTTGGGAGTTACACCAGCTTAAGAGGTTAGTCAGGCTGATAGTTGTACCGACCTTACCACAGACATTATACATTCAAATTGGGTTGGAATGGAATGCCTATAAATTCTCTCAAATTTAGCCCCTGGTTGGGTTGGGTGTTGCAATGAGAACTGTCTGGTTTTGCTCCTGATCGTGGGTGGCCGACCAAAACCTTCCCCCTGGGTTTCAATTCTGAAGACAGACACAAGGCACAGGCTAAATGTGTTCCAGGTATCCGGGAGTTAATTTCTCCATCACCGCGTGGCCTTGACGTGCTGACGTGACGTTCGGGAGCTGGTCAAGGTCTACTGAAGCACAGGAAGTGGGTTTACTTCCAGAGCCCTGGAGCGAGCCTGCCGAGACAGGCCTTTAAGTAATGCCTGGCCTGGAGAGATTTGACCGGGATGGGCCTTTCTTAGGGAGAGAGGAGCGAACGAATCAACCCCCCCCACCCCACCCGCTCGATGTCTCTCATCACCTTGGTGTCACACACACACACACGCACACGCACGCACGCAGGCGCGAGAGCAACGACAGCACTAATCCAGACCCCGGGGCTTAGAGGGGCTTTAACTGACAGCCCAAGCTCTGAGCGCCCCGTGGCCTGAGCAGAGGAGCTGCCACTGAGACGTGATGAAAGTTTTAAAAGTGTGGCTCAGGGACCTGACAAAGTCGAGCCCTGGCCAGTAATTGAAACCTGACGGCTATTGATGTTTTGCCGAGATGAGGTCTACATCATAGACGAACTGCTACCTGCCCCAGATGCAGGAAGGAGAGAAAGGGGATGAAGTTTGCGCGAAGGCTAATAGTCCCATGTTTTAATAGTTTTTTTTTGCTTAAAGGTGAAATAAGGGCTCTGTGATGGGGACAGTTCTGGGAGGGCGGTGTCGTAAGCAACTGATCCAGGATCAGTTTTAAGCCACCGCGATCTTAACCTCACACTGATCCAAGGACGGAGCCTGGGGGCACCATTTATCTACATCTGTGTCACAAGCTTGTGCAGGGATATGTAGCACTTTGAACGATCAAAGATTTTTTAAGTTGAGCTCTGTCTGCAGAACAAAAGGGCACAGGTGTAAATTAGTTCAGGGTAAATTTGGCACCGATGTCAGGAAGTATTTTCTCACGCAGAGAGTTGCCAATGCGTGAGAACAGCCTGCCAGGTCATGTAGTAGAGGCAGAGACCCTTGGGTGTTCAAGTCCAGGCTAGACGCAGTGCTAGATATCCTCTAGGCAAATGACGAGCCTAGATGGGCCGTTCAAATATGTTATATATATCTTATGTTCAAATATAAATGACAGACAGAGGAGAACGGGCCTTGAATATGCAGACGGTTGAAGGGGGATGTGGAATTCACCTTGCAAACCATTCCCAATGTTTCCCAGGGTGCTCGTGGGAAGTGTAGTCCAAAGGCTTATTGAAATGTACCCTGCCTCTGCACCCTGAGCACGGGAGAGTTGGCCGCACGTAAGAGGGAGTCACGGGGAGTCTGTGTACCGCTGGGTCGATCAGGTGTCTGCTGTTGGCAAGGGAGCCCAGAGGCTTCGAAGATTGGATTTACCGGGGCCCTTGGCTGTCTGGTGCTTATTGAACTTCACCTTATCTCCCTGTACCATGCGGCCTGATCTGCCCCTGCCCTGTCCCCTCAGGTCACCTCGTGCCTCTGCTCCTCGTTCCCCTCCCCTCCACTTTTCTTCGGGTTGATATAGGTGACTGCCAAAATAAAGGAAACACTTAGGTAAATGAGGGATACTGGCAGCTCCGTTAAGGTGTGGAGTACATTTTCCTGGCATGGTTTAGGTCCACTCAACCCCTGAGAGGGCAAGGTAAACACCAATAAATGCAAAGCCATTCTGAGTGGTCACCTTCATTCTATGGTGAAGCATTTCTATTCTGATGGGAGTGGTCTCTTCCAGTGTGACAATGCACCCCATCCACAGGGCAGGAGTGGTCACTGAATGGTTTGATGAGCATGAAAACAATGTAAACCTTATGCCATGGCAGCCTCGGTTTCCAGATCTCAACCCAATTGAACACCTGTGGAGATTGTGGAGTGGTACCTGAGACAATGTTTTCCACCACAAAAACACCAAATGATGGAATTTCTCATGGAAGAATGGTTTTGCATCCTTCCAATAGAATTCCAGACACTTGTAGAACTTATGCCAAGGCACATTAAAGCTGTTCTGGTGGCTCATGGTGACCCAACGCCCTATTAAGACACTTTGTTGGTGTTTCCTTTATTTTGGCAGTTACATGTAGTTTGCTTGTAACAGACGTATTAGTCAGACTGATGCTGTTTCCAGTTTGGATCGCATCGCTTCATATGTTGCGGATTTGCTCGGAGGTGTACAGCCGGGATCTGATGGAGGATGTTTTCGAGAGAGGCAGCACAGAGCACCAATCTCATTAGTGTAAATGGCACCTGATACAGCTGTAAAACATTACATGGGAAAAGCATTTCCTGCCTGGTGTCCAATCTAATCTGTATTCATTGTTGTTCTTCTTAGTGTGTACGTTTTGTAACTACAGATTGGAGAGAGGAAGCAAGGCTAATCCTTAACCCTAAAACTCTGTTGTCCTGCATAGGGAAGTGGAAGTGACGAGTTCGAATTGTGTGGGTTTAACAAACAGGTAGTTGTTAGACAGGAAGTAGTATTCTAAAGCCAAAGTGGCGCTGGCACAGCCGAATAGGACCTGGATACTCAGCAGCAGCACCTGTTAGACCACAAGTATCACCCCCAGGATGGCACCGGTACGCTCAGATCACTTAATTAGCGCACTTGTCTGTTCATTCATTGTGTGATATCAATTTAAGTCTGATTTTTGATATAAGTCTGTATATCGGTAATCGGCAGACCAGGGCATGGCAAAATCGTTACTGGCCAAGCTCTAGTTTTGTTTCCCACATCCTGGCCTTCATGTGAACGCGAGAACAGTTTTTCATAGGACGAGAGACGAGAGAGTGTGTGAGTGAGTCTGAGAGACAAAGGGATGGCAAAACATGACGTCCCCCAATACACGCAATATATTTTGTTCCCCTCCACAAACGTGACATCGGGCGTCCTCCCTGCGCCTCAAAGTCCCCGATCTGGTGTTGCGCGAAGATAAAAATGTCGGAGCCGGAGACTGCAAACCGTTTTCTCACCCAGCGCCGGAGAGATTGACAGATTGAGGATACACCTGCCATCAAGCCTGACGCAATCAAAGCAGAGGTGTCTCTGCCTCCTTTCCACCCAGCACTGACACCGCCATGTCAGGTAACACCGTAAACATTGTGACAGATGGAGAGTTCACAGTTTTTATTTCTTTTTTCCCCCTCTTTCTGCTCGTGTGCGTCCCCCACACCCCACCACGCCCGACCGCCGGTAGCGAAAAGCCGCCGGTTAAAACGCGCGATGTCCTCTCCCGTCCGCCAGATTTAACCGCCCGTGTCTCGTCTCGTCTCGTCTCCGGAACGTTGTCACATGGAATCGTGGCGTCGCGTTCGGTAACGGGCGACAGCATGGCGGGCTTGATTTCCAGGCCCCTCGAGGGGCGAACTGAAACCAGGAAGGCGCGGCTCGTTAGAACGCCGCGTACGCCGTCCCTCGTACGCCGTCCCTCGTCGCGGTGCTGGGGTTTAGAAGAGGATGTTCTGTTTTCCGGAAGGCGGTCCAGTCCGTTGGGTGTGCGCGCTCGCGCACTATCCGATAGCGTGGGCCCCCCGCTCCAGTTGCGGCGTTTCGGAAAAGATGTTGACTCCGTTGACGGCGGAGTTTGCCGGCAGCAGACAAGGGTAAATCGAGGTAAGGGAAAGCCCACCGGAGCCCTGGCGTGTGCCGGGACGTGGGGAAACTCCGGTCGGTTAAACTGCAGGTACGAGGCCCGGGTGGGTGGGTAGGGGAAAATGTTTTTTAGGAATCTCATTTTCTCTATGCTAGCTGAGGGGCCCTAAATCCAATAAAACAAAATGTAATCAAACAAGTCACTGCTTTTCTTAGCACTGTGGGATTTCCATCTATGGTGTTCTGGTCCAGGGCTCTAATGGAGTAAGTCTGGAGCAGGCATCTGCCTCCCTCACCTGCCCCCTATTGTGTGTGTGTGTGTGTGTGTGTGTGTGGTGTGTGTGTGTGGTGTATCTGTGTGTGTCTGCTTGTGTCTGTGTGGGTGTGTGGTGTGTGTGTGTGGTGTATCTGCTTGTGTCTGCTTGTGTCTCTGTGTGTGTGTGTGTGTGTGTGTGTGTGTGTGTCTGCTTGTGTCTGTGTGGGTGTGTGGTGCGTGTGTGTGGTGTATCTGCTTGTGTCTGCTTGTGTCTG
Source organism: Aldrovandia affinis (assembly GCA_029706075.1). Lineage (NCBI taxonomy): Eukaryota > Metazoa > Chordata > Actinopteri > Notacanthiformes > Halosauridae > Aldrovandia > Aldrovandia affinis. Next base: position 680,553 of record JAINUG010000284.1, on the reverse strand, counting down.
CTTGTGTCTCTGTGTGTCTCTGTGTGTCTCTGTGTGTGTGTGTGTGTGTGTGTGTGTGTGTGTGGTGTGTATGCCTGGATACATTTTTTACATGCACGTACAGACACACACACACACGCAGGCACAGACACCACACACACACACACACACACACACACACACACACACACACACACACACAGCTTGCGTGGACTTCCAGTACTTTGACCTCCAGCACTTTTAGCTCCACACACACAGATCCACGGTAGGGGAGAGCGCATTAAAAACTCATTCTCTACATGACTGTGCACACAGCACAGATGTGTCATCGGAGGGGCTGCTTAATTAACCAAGACCAATGAACTTTTTTTTGTTGCCCCTGTCGGACTTTCCGAACCCCCGCCAGGCCAACCCCCCCGGTCCGTCCCGTGCGCACTTCTTAATTGGGGCTCGGAGATTGCCGCGAAATCGGTACGAGACCGCTGTGAGGGGGTCTGGGTCCGCCGCTGTGAGAGTTCCGGAATGTGGGAGACCGCTGTGCCTCTCCCCCTCCGGCCTCGAATCAGAGCGATGTATGGCCGCATTGTTCATCGCTATGCAACAGGCCCCGGTTAGCGGCGCTCCCTCTAATTTGCTGTCGTCGCCGGTAAGTGGGATCGCTCGAGCGCAAAATTTCAGTCGTCACGGAATTGCTGTAACGAGCAGATGCGAGGCACGTACGAGGAAATCTCCGGCCAATGTCTATGTTTTCATATGCAAATTAAATGTGTACATTCACAAAACGGTATTCTTGGGCCTTGTGCCACTGTATGTGTTTTCTTAAGCCACGGTTGCAACAGAGAATCACTTTTATGTTCTTTTAAATGGCAAAGCTGCAGTATATATTTGTAAGAGGGCTTAAAACACTCATTGGACTTAGAACGATAGTTTATACCACTTAAGAGAGTACATTTTAGTGAATCATTAAAGAACTCTTCAAGAGCCTTGAAGACCAGAGACCAAGTAGGCCCCCTGTACAAAGAGAACGACACTTCATGGTGTGAAATGTCAATCTCTAACAAAGCTGTGAGACGTGCTAAATATTATTGCACATTTACTCTGAATTAATCTGAATTGGCAAAATATGTTGACGTTGGTAAATTAAAAAAGATAATTATGAAGCAGTTATATTACAGCCAATCAGTTTAGGCACTTTTTCATGAATCTTGTGCGTTTTGGGTTGTTAGACTTCCCAGTATGCCCCACGCATTTTTTCTAAAGTTCAACGCATTCAATGTGATTATTGTTGATATCAGAGTTTTCCCTAATGTATATATAATCTTTATGTTAAGTTCATCTTAGACATTTGTAGGATTCATTGTTCATTTAAGTGGGTTTCTCTCTCTCGATCTCTCCCTCTCTCTCTATCTCTCCCTCTTTCTCTCTATCCCTCTCTTTCTCTCTCTCCCTCCCTCTCTCTCTCTCCCCCTCCCTCTTTCTCCATCTCTCTCTCCCTCTCTCTCCCCCCTCTCTCTCTCTCTCTCTCCCTCTCCCCCTCTCTCCCCTCTCTCTCTCCCTCTCTCCCCCCTCTCTCTCTCCCTCCCCCTCTCTCTTTCTCTCTCCCTCCCCCTCTCTCTCTTCTCTCTCTTTCTCTCCCCCTCCCTCTCTCTCTCTCTCTCTCTCTCTCTCTCTCTCTTCTCTCTCTCACTCTCTCTTTCTCCCTCTCCTATCTCTCTCTCTCTCGGACTCTCGCTCTCACCCCTCACACCAGCCCCGCCCCTCCGGCAGAGGTCATCACCAATTCTGCCACTCAGCTCTTCCCCTGTCGTCCCAGGGCGTAAACGAATATGGATTTTTTCCAGAAGGAAGTGCGGTCTCTCCCTCCGTGCATGAGATGGGGTGCGACCAGGACAGGGGTGCTAACCTCCCCCCACGTTATCGACTGGCTGGGTCACTCAGTCCATCACGCTCCCCCCACAACCCCCCCTTTGTTTTATTATTTGGCTCACTTCCCATGAAGAGGGTAGATGCTCTGGTGATTGGTCCCCACGGTTGCATGGACACCATGTGAGACGCTTAGCTGGGGAGATGGAATGTTCAAATTCACGGGGGGCAGGGGGAATAAAAAGGGATTGAGATTAATGGAGTGGTGAGAGAGTGTTGCCGGATGGAATCCTGGCTGACCCCGTCATTTAATTAGTGCCCAATAATCGTGCGCGTGTACGTGCGTGCGAGGCGCCGTCGTGGAGCCAAGCCGAGCCCTGGTGCTTAACGGTGTTTTGCTGAGGAGCTTGGCGCGGTCCACGGGTTGGATTCATCAGCGAAACTCTCACGGGTGCGCCGCCTGCTTTGGGACGCTTTGGCCCGCCTCTCTCCTCCGCCGTTACCTCGCCGTCGGCCTGCGCCTTCGAGGTCTCGAACCCCGCGATCCGCCGACGTGGATAAACGACCGCTGTGCGCACGCCCGTGACCCCGTTTTGAACCCTGAGCAACCTCAGCGCCTCATTTGGGATTTAACCGTGCGAGGAAACACCTTTCCCAACAGGCCGCGAGGAAGAAGCACGACGAGCGCAGGAGCTGGAGTCGCGGGCGACGCTTTCCCCCGTAACGCCGTGAACGCACGCGCTCCAAAAAAGAGTGGGCACACGGTGCGGAGCCAAAGCGGCGTGCAAGAGTCAAAAGACTCGCACACTTAATTTAATGCTCCAAAATAAAGTCTAAGTGGTTTATTTAACCACGCAGTTAATGTTTTGCGGTTAACATTTCGACCCTTGGGTTTTCCCACCCAAGTTTTCATTTAGTTCTGATTGTATTTATTAATCCTGATGTCTGTGCTATCCTTCATTTCCCCCGATTTGTTTTCCTCTGGGTGGGAGAGAGAGAACCTCTTCATTCGTCTGTTTGCGCTACCCCCTTTCAGCCTACGGAAGCGGGCCTAGCTGACGTAGGGAAGCACACAGACGGCGGTGAGTCAGAGCGAAGGAGCACACCGGCTCGTCTCTCACCAGCTCACCTGCTCGCTCTCGTTCTCCAGCTCCAGCTCCCAGCCCCCCACGCAGTCACGCGCTGCTTTTTCAAAAGCGAGAGATATTTATGAGCAATCAAAGGCCTACCAAATCCTCCGGAGGGATTTGAGAGACACGGCATTTCGTCGAGAAAAGCGGGGGAACAGAAGGGCGGGGAGCATCATTGTTCTTCCGCAAACGGCCCCGTAGGGACCCCCCCCGAGCCCTGGGACCGGCGTTTCCCCTCGTATTACCCAGAGTCCCCCACTCCCACCTCCCTCCCCCTCCTCCCTCCTCTGCTGAAAAGTCATTCTGATGCAAATGTGACACATTATCACGACCAAACAAATACGTTCGCAATAAGGCGCGGTTCCCCCCTTCGCGTGGCTGGCGACGGCTAATGTTTGCCGACGGGCGATTAGCATATTTGTGAGCGAGCGGGTGCCGGATCTGAAGCGGGTGCTGCCGACGCCGAACTCGCGGAGGTTCACGGAGAGGTTGGCGCTGCTAATACGCACGGCACCGCAGCGGGTAATGAAGGAGAGTGCAGGATTATTAGTGCCGCTCTCCCATTGTTCCAGAGGTCGACGGCGGTGATGACTCTCTCCCCCGGAACCCGTGGTAATAAGCAGCCTGCAGGGCTATTAGTTGTGAAAAAAATGAGTTCCGTGCAACTCTTTGAAACTGGGAAAGAGCTCCTGGGAAGGGCCCATTTTGGGCCGGTTTCCCCGCGACGTTATGGGGCGCGTTTATGACTCGGCGTTGTGAATTGGGCTGCGGACCACGTTTGCACGCATGGCTCGTGTTCGGTTGGAGGCGCTCGGAGTCGGACGGCCTTGCGCCTCGTGTCCACGGGACGTTCCCAGTGCTGCACTGGCTTCTGCTGCGTCGTCAAATTTTAACATAAAAAATACTTGTCTGCTTGACTGATTGCGTTGTGGAAAGGCCATTAGTTGAATCTGGCAGAATTTTCGGAACAGTCCGTTCCACCCACGCAGGGGTTCAAGTTCACTCTCCGATCCGAGAGCCAACCGAAGTTTTCATGCTTTTTTAACACTGCGCTCGCAATTACGAGAGATAAAAGCAGGTTCTGTACTTTTCCAAGCGAAGCTGTTGAATGACGTAGACTAGTGGATGACCTAATGTGTAGAGATCTGCTCCGCACGTGCAGGATGGGCCATTATTCACTCTCTTAAGAGACACATCTTGGATATCCTCCACACGGTAACTTCCATTTAATGTGTTATCAGTCTTGATACTTTTCTCCGTGGTTCGACGGCAGTTTCCGACAACCAACAACAAACCACCTCAGTTTCGGGTCGAGTTCCAAAACCACATCGGCGCGCCTCCGTCTCTCAGCTACGAGTGTTGGAGCCCTTCAGGTGAGACCGGGTGTTTAAAGTGTCCACCGCGAGCGTTTGAAGGTCAGGGAGCTGCAGGCTCTGGGACCAGGGCCGGCGATGACCTTCAAACGCCCTGAGCGGACGCCCCCCGGCTCCCCCTGCCCCACTCTGGAGGGACACAGCTGGCCACTCGATAGCCGGGGCTATCTGGCTTACACTGACAGCTGCTCCATCTTCAGGGACCCCCTTCTGTTAGCGCACCCCCCCCCCCCCCAGCCACGCTTAGCCACCGACACACCCCAGCGGCCTCGGAAACACTTTCTGGGACAGCTGCGTTCACACTTGCCCTTGGAGAATTACAGAGAGTTACACCTTAAGATCGGTGACAAGTTCAGACCCAATAAACCAGGTGAGATGAGTTAACTGTGTAATCGACTGCTCTAATGAAATATAAATAAGCGCAGTGTCAATGAAAACCAGCACACCCTGTGGCTGTCCAAGGGAAAGAGTGAATACTATTTGGAAATCTTTTTATTCACCTGCAAATCATCCACACATCCAAAAGGAAGGTAGCCATTTCACCAGACAGTATTTCACAGGAGGCTGATGGGAAATGAAGTGTAGGTTGTGGCTTGCATTCATTTAAAATAGCCCTGAACCTCACCTTCAACCCCCATGGGAATAATTCCATGGCCCCCTGCTTACTGCCCACCAGTGATGTCGGAAAATGCTGGCTCTCCCCCCTTTGAAACACGTTCAGCAAATAGAGGCCCGTTTCCAACCATTTAACGGGGAACGTTAATAACACAAAAAAGTTCAGATCAGTCAGAGATCTGAGCATTTTTGCATTTCGTTTGAATCGCTTCAGAGTGAAGACACAGAGTTTTTTCTCCCCTCTCTCTCTCATCGAGTGGTTTGTTTGCCTAGAAAAGCCATAGGATCTCCTTCCCTTCTGGCAAAGAATGAGGAGCAAAACATCCCAATAAAGACTATTCTATCAAAACAGAAATGCATTGGAAAAAGCTTCGCTGAAAAAAACTGAAAATCCATTCCATAGACCCCCGCATCTCATTTAGCGACCATCGATATCACGCGGCTGTGACTTTGAGCCGATTGATTTTGATTTTAAGCAAAGGTCACGTTTAATCACTTACCAGCGCCTCGTGCCAGCTTCTTTCAATTTAAAGTTAAGACAAATCCTCTGAAAACACGGGGCCTGTATTTCATTGTTAATAAAAACAGCCAGCTACAGTTGGTACTTGGACAACATCTGCACTCTGTCCAGTATCAATTATGGGAGTGCAGTTTTGAAACCCACAAGCAGTTTTCTGGATAAGAACGTCTGCTAAATGCCAAAATGTCAAATGTAAATGTAAATGCAGTAATGTATATGCAAGGAGGTCAGCTGAAAGAAGAAAGGCTTGTTTAGGGAAGTTCTGTCTTTCCCAGCATCCCTTGCTGTTCGTAGGATAATTCAATGGCCCTTGTCCATCCAGTCATTCAGCCCCGTTCAATGCTTCCTTCAGCCTTTTGTATAGGACACCCACCATAAACAGCACAGCAAAATGTGGTGGGTATTTAATCCACTGGCATTTTGAGGTCTCAATCAGTCTGTGAAGGGCACACAGAACCCCAGGGCATTACCAAAGCAACATGTCTGTTTACACTATTCTGAGATAGTTGCAGCCCATTTCCAAAGAAAAAAAAAAAGCCAATAAATTGTACTCTTACATCGCAATTACCGAGCCACCGATGATGTGATGACATAATGAATGGCTTCATCCTTCCTGGGGAAAAAAAGAGAAAGAAATAAGAGTGCCATTTAGTCTGTAAACAGCGAGAAGTGAAACTAAATGACAGCTAATGCTTACAATCAATCACCGGCTCTCTCTCGCTCTCTCGTCGCTAACCGGCTCCATCGCGGCGTTTATTCGCTCCGGCGAGGGGCACTTTAAAGAGGCTCGGTCCCGAGCATGTGCCCGTCGACTTCTCCCCTCCGCACTCCGCCGGGCCGCATCACTCCGGAGCGGACGCACGCTCGCTTACGGATGAGTCACATGATGGGCCTGTGTTAGGAGACCGTGTCGGTTGAGCGTGGTCGCTGGGGGGCTTGTTTAAACTGGAGAGGCAGAGGAGGCCTTGCCGAGCCTGGTCCCCCGGTGGGGTTGCTGTGACAACACGTGAGCGACCTGCCCCTGCCCCCACCGCACGCACGACGCTGTGAATGAGGTGCTGTTTCTAACATTTACATTTTTGCCATCTGGCAGATGCTCTTATCCAGAGTGAATTACACCTGCAATTCAGGTTAAGTACCTTGCTCAAGGGTACAGTGGCCCTTGAGCAAGAGCCCCACCTGGGAATCAAACCTGCAACCTCTGAGTTAAACCCAGATTCCTAACCATTATAAAACACTGCCACCCTAACGCCTGGCCAATCGCCACCAATCGGCAGCGCAACTTGACGGGGGAGTTTATGCGTTAATTATCCAGGGGTTTTAATTGGTCAAGCACCAGAGGGTGAGCGGAGAGGGGAGACGAGGCCATTGGACGGCCCTCTTTCTGAGTTGACTTCCCGTCGGTCTCCTCTCTGTGACCGCCTCTGACGCGCCAGTTCACGGCGAGTTGTGCCCGTTTGAGACGTGTGTTTGCCGTGGTCTCGCGCCCGAACCGAACGGTTGGGGGTACCCTCTCACTCTTTAAGAAGAAGCTTCTTAAACGTAGGCCTGAACTTCATCAAGCGCTTTATTCATAACGCTCAAAGTGCACGGAAGACTATAAGTTGGTCAGTGAAGGTCCTGCTAAGAGGAGAACTCCTTTGAAGGCTCCTTCCCTCTCTGCGAGCTGCTTAGCATTTCACAGTCCCCAGTCGATGATGCAGTTGGTTATTCCTACGCCGCAAAGAATTTCCATATTGTCGTGTTTGTAAAAGGCAAAACAAGCACGTGTGGCACACTCACTCGCAGACAGACAAACAAACAAATGGCGGCGGGCCAGCATACCCAAACGCAAACACGCAGAGACACCACACATGCACACACGCACGCTCAGCACTAATTTGAGCAGTGGGGAGGAAAGAAAAGTTTTTCTAAAGACTACAATGGTAACGGAGAGCTCCTCTTGCCTTACAGTGCTGTAGTGTCTGATTATGAGGCCACCTTAATTTATTACTGAGCTTAATTGGTCCCCAAAGGCCACAGCTTAATGAAGAGTTCAGGGGAGGAAAAGCGTTTGGCGACTGGCTTTCAGGGAGGCCTGCTGCCCGCTGCCCGCTGCCGCGCCGCGCCGCGTTACTGAAGAGGCTGTCGGAGCACTGGCAGATCGCTGAAAAGACGATAACCTTTCTTCAGGGGACACTTGAGCTACTTCCTTGCCCGTTTGGTGTTAGAGAGCAGCTCAGGGGCTGTTCCTTTCTATGTTCCATTAACTGCGGCTGGCAAATGTCTGCCCACATCAACCTTCTATTCTTCTAAACAAAAAATAGTTATTCTATAGCCAGTAGCCCAGATGATGGGAGATTGTTCTTTGCCTCTCCCTTACAAAATTGTATGCCTTCCCTAGAAAAAAAGTGGATATTCTCAAATCTTCCCAAATACGTCCTTTGGCACACAGTAGTTGTTGTGGGGAATTAAAGGTGATTCCGCTCACAGAATGCGTCCAGGATATCGTCCCAGATATTGTCACTTAAAAAGTGTTGAATGAATCATGGCTTCATCGTGACTTTTTTTGAAGTGGGACAGCTGTTGGCTCAGGCAGGCCCGAGTGATGTATGCATCACCAAGTGCCAATTTTCAACAACAAAAAAAATGTTGTTGCATTTATTTATTTGACGGGGACAATGTACAATGTCTTAGCTGTGCCAGAGTTAGCTATAAGATCATTTGAATCTGTGGTCCCTGTGGTAATACTCCAATGGTACCAAATGCTACTGACGTGGAACCCTTTAAATGCCAGTAAAGGGCCTCCGGTAGCGTAGCGGTGTAATGCACCCGTATTGGCTGGTCCTTTACGAGTGTGAGCTGCCTATCACGGTCACGGTTCGAAAGCTGACTGTATGAGACCGAGCCCCAATCAGGGGTGGCATTTGGCTGTCCACCCCAGGGGAAGGGGGGAGGGTGAGCCGGCATGAATTCGCAGAGGAGTGCGCAAGGGTGACTCCAGAACGTGGGTGGGCGAATTCCGTCTTGAAGGAAGCGGAGTTCGCTGCCCTCAGATAATTAGCTTGCCTCGTAGAGATGAGCGGCAAGTTCATGCGGGGAGGGCAAATCTAAATAAATAGAGGGCATAGTTGTTAAATTATGCCAAAATAAAGTGTCTTAATAGGGCATTGGGCCACCATGAGCTGCCAATACAGTTTCAATGGGCCTTGCCATAGATTATACAAGTGTCTGGAACTCTATGTGATGGATGCAACACCATGCTTCCACGAGGAATTCCACCATTTGGTGTTTTGCTGATAGTGGTGAAAAATACTGTCTCGGGAGCCACTCCAGAATCTCCCATAAGTGTTCAATTGAGATCCGGTGACTGAGACAGCCATGGCATAAGGTTTACATCATTTTCATGCTCATCAAACCATTCAGTGACCACTCGCGCCTTGTGGATGGGGGGCATTGGCATCCTGGAAGAAACCACTCCCATCAGGATAGAAATGCTTCACCACAGGATGAAGGTGATCACTCAGAATGGCTCTGTATTTATTAGCGTTTACCTTGCCCTCTAAGGGGCTGAGTGGACCTAATCCATGCCAGGAAAATGCACCCCACACCATAACAGAGCTGCCAGGATGCTTAATTTACTCAAGTGTTTCCTTTATTTGGGCAGTTATCTGTAGCATATTGGAAGTAGTGCCATATACTGCGAATGACATCAACACCTGTCATTTCGAAGGGCCCAGTATATACCTTTGACACTGTTCCAGGGTTGGGCACCATGCCACACGGTGATTGGAAAAGTACTGCTGTAAATACGCCCAAGGCCACTATGTTCCCGTTTTTAACGGGGGCAAAAAGGCAAAACAGAACTCCGGCAACAAAGACCGAAACATAAATCACGAGAGAAAGATGTGAAAACCGAGCGAAACGAAAGCCAATGGAGGGCTGTGGAGAGAAACGCAAGCAAACCCCCCCCCCCCCAACACAACACAACCTTGTGTCTCGAAATCTCCTCCAAAGCTGTCTGTGCCTTTATGAAGGGCCAGGCGAAGGCACTTAGACACTCCTGAGCTGATGACCAATCAACCTCAGGTGTGCTTGCCTTGTTAGGTCTGTGACCCTGACGGCCTCGAGGCTCCTGGAGGCGCTGGGAGGCTCTGACGGAGGCCCGGAAGAGGAGGAGAGGCCGGCCCGGGCTCCTCACGTCGTCACGGTATCGCGTGCCTCGCAAAAGCTCATTTGAGAGAATGTGGCCGCCTCACGAAAACCACAGACCTGCGCGTACGCACTTCTCTTTGGAGACGTTTGCAATTAATTCAACTCTTAAAAAAGAAATCCAAACCAAGACAGTCCCAGTTTATGCAAAGTGTGTGGTGAGGAGCTTCGCGAACCCACACATCTGGCCCTGTACGTAGACCGGTGTGGGGGGGGGCACAGTGAAGCGCGAATAGACCACACTCCCCCTCTGCTCCGTTCAGCGCTGTCCCGTGGGCTCGGCCTAGGCCTCCCTGAACACCGTACCACTTCCCCAGGGGGGCAATTACTTTCCATATCGGTCAGCAATATGTCTCACAGAAAAATGATGTCAACACCAGCAGCACGTGGCTCGCTCCTCTCTCTTGCTCTCCTTTCTATGCGGTTCCTCTGTCACCGGCGCTCGTGCGATCGTGCTAACGTTCCCTTTCATCCCGTGCAGGTTGCCTTTAAGCCTTTATTTGTCTCCCCACCCACACCTTTCCCTTAGATCAACTCTGGCAACCGGTGACTCAGTAGAAAGACAGATGAGATCTGCTGAGGGGATCTTCATTGAAGATGACTGCACATCGCGTTGCGTGTGATAGATTTGGGCTCTGGGTCGGGACCGCGCGTGGCTGTGAGAACGGGATGAAGCCGGTTCAGCAGTTTGGGCCCACGGGGCAAAAGGGCTGCCTGAACATTCTTGCCCTGAACTTCATTTTGAAGTCCAGCGGTCGACCTCCTTCCTCCTCATTGCATTAGCCGGGAGGAGTGAAGAGAAGAAAAGAAAGGAAGAGAAAAACATTGGGCAATAATAATGGTATAATCTCTTCCCTCTCTGACCCCGCGCCAGCAGTTTTTTATGAGCAGCTGCTTCCTCTATTCACTTGCCTCAGCGTTTACCGCCACTTTTCCACTTTGACCCTTGACCCGCGTGAGATTATCTCTTCCATCTGGTTCCCGAACGTGCCGTGGGCTTAATGAACTGACTGAAACAGAGCGGTGGAGTCCCCTGCCCATCTCTCTCTCTCTCTCTCTCTCTCTCTCTCTCTCTCTCTCTCTCTCTCTCTCTCTCTCTCACACACTATCTTTCTCTCTCTCTCTCTCTCTCTTGCTCTCTCTCTCTCTCTCTCTCTCTCTGTCTCTCTCTCCATCTCTCTCTCTCTGTCTCTCTCTCCATCTCTCTCTCCATCTCTTTCTCTCTCTCTGTCCATCTCTCTCTCTCTCTCACACTCTTTCTCTCTCACTTTGTTTTCTCTCTCTGTCTTTCTTGCTCTCTCTCTGTGTCTCTCTCTGTCTCTCTCTCCATCTCTCTCTTTGATTCTTTTTCTCTCTGTCTCTTGCTCTTTCTCTCTCTCTCTCTCTCTCTCTCTCTCTCTCTCTCTCTCTCTCTCTCTCTCTCTCTCTCTCTCTCTCTCCCTCATCCCCCCTGCTGCAGTCTGCTCTTATTTACGGTGGGGTTTCCCTCCCCCACCCCCGCTGAGCCGCAGTGTTTTTGCTCACATTAGATGATCCGTTCTCCAGCACCGGGACGTCTCCCTTCAACACAAACATCTCACCCCGGAGAGACGCATGCGCCCCTGTCCCCCGCTGCCGCTTGGCCGTCCGTCAGGCAGAGAGACGATCCTGCCGGGGCGGGACGTCCAAGCCCACGCGATGAAAATATGGATATCTTCACCGCTTTAACACTGGGGGTTCCCGCCGTCTGGTCTGTGTTCCCCGGCAATCCCACAACGCAGTGCTTTACTGCCACGCCGGAATGGCAGGCCACTGAAACACAGGCCACAGCAGCTGATCGTGCCCCTCAAGATGCTCGATGCCGTGCCAGTCGCTCACCTGCAAGTCCACACAGAGCTACAGGAGAGAGCTAATGCCGATTGGGGGAGATACATCTCTACGGCCACTGCCAAAGACTTGTTTTAGACAAAGAAATTAAACAAATGTTCCTGCCTCACGGAGATGGTGTAGCTACATCTCCCCCCCCCCCTTCTCACTGTTTAAGCATCCCGTGCGTATCTGGCTATAGTTCTGTGACCGGAGAAGAAGTGTGACATCTGCTAGCGAGGACACTAAATTAAATATTACGTCCACTGGGGGAATGAAATGCTAAAACTGTAAAGGTCATCCTTGAGGAAATGCAAAAAGTCCCGATGCAGATTTGATATTGCGTCTGTGCTGGGCCAGGCCCGAGCTCTGGCATTTGCACAGCGCTTTCTGTCCCTGTCCCTGTCCCAGACACGCATCCCTCGCCCCCGAAGGATTCCTCCCGCTTCTGTGCGCACCGAATACACCCCGATCCTCCCCCGGTCTTGTCTGGACGGGGTGTAGAAGTCGCTGGAGTTGATGCTGGCCCCCGCAGGGCATGCTGTGTCCCGTTGTTACTCTTTCCGTTGTTGCTCCACTTTAATTGATCGATACTGAGCACTTAATTGATCGATTCAAGCAGTTTGATTGCATAATGAACTCACCTCACCTGGTTTCTTGTGTCTAAATCGGTCGCTGATTGTAAGGTGGAAACAAAACCCAGGCCCTCCAGGACCAGGGCTGCAGCCCCCCACCCATGACATAATATATTGACACTTATATTATCTGTATCACAAATATTATATATTATTATATTATATTATATTATTATTAAATGGACATCACAAAGTGCAATATCTACCTATTAAATCTTCATCAAAGATTCCTTTGTGCCTTTCACAGAGTGTAGCATTGTGCTGATTGAAACTTGAAATTTCAACACAGAGTAAGTCAATTTATATTTGTAGATGCTTTTTTATAGTATTTGCAAATGGGCCTTCCTCCTGCCGAAAACAGATTAGTCTCTGAGCTAAAATAACTTGGCATTCATGTGTCACCCTTTCTTTAATAAAAAAATGCTTTCTTCCAAAAAACTGTGAAGTAGAGGCCAGCTGTGAAAGGCAAATGTGTCTGATCGCTGAACTGCGCTGAGGTTGGTCGGTGCGTGCTGTCCGATCCCGGAGTGCTCTGTCGAATGCAGAAAGCGCATGCAATCTTTGTTGAACAGTGATTCACTGAGCATATTTAAAAAGCAATTTGAAAAACATCCTTGCAAAAGCCTTACAAGTGGTCCTCTCATGTAAACGTTAAGAATGCAAAGTCTGCATTTATTTTCACCTGTTTTTTTCCGAATGAGATTTGATCTAAATTGTACGGTTGACAATTAAGTTCCAATGCTGAATATACAGGTAACTGCCAAAATAGGCAACACATGAGTAAATGAGTGATCTTTTAAGGGAGCAGTACCGTGAGTGTCCATCGGGGGGCATGGCTGGTATGGCCCTTCCCTTTCTAACGAGCACCCCCCCCCCCCAACACGCCCAGGTACCAAAGTGCTGCCTTTGGAAGTTACCTGTAGCCTCACACTAAGACGAAGCATACTGACATTTTAAGGCCTTTGAAAAGGGCAGTATTTTGCACCTCATATGAATACATTTATCAGGTCTAATTCATTTAGAAGAATTGCAATTGTTAGCAAATTGTCATTTTTACAGTTCAGAAATGCCTATTACCCATGAATTGTCAAGGGTACCGCACGCTGGTATTAAGCTCCTCGGAAGTTAAGTGTGATTAAGTTAAGTGGCCTGTTAGTGAGCAGTCAAACAGACAATATTCCAGTCCTTTGGGTACCGACGAGAGCCATCGAAAGGTCTATTTGAGTCGCTCGCTAATACACCACGCACTGTAAACTTTGTGCTGTGGCAATGTGTGGGTACCTCTCTTTACCTCACTTGACAGCGTAAAAGAGGATGACCTGTTTCGTCAATCATCACCTCTGATTTTGTGGAGATGAAAGTAAACAATGCCTTGACTCTCAGCATTTCACCTTTTTTGTAATGTGTTGTTTGTAACCTGTTAAAATGCTCCAAACAGCCTCTCCAGTGAAATACGCTAAAAGAAGGGGTCAGGTTTGTGAGGCTTCAGGGGCAGTGAGCAGAATAACTCAGTTCTGTTGATTTGCGATTCTTTTGAAAGCTTGTGGAAACTTGTGTAGGAGAAAGTCACAAATATACAGTATGGACTCTTGCTGCTGTGATCTGATCGGGTCAAACCTTCAGAGGTGAAGACGCGTATAATTCTGTGAGTTGTAAAAGCGGGGCATTGCAGTTTACAGGGGAACGTTAAACGGTCAAAGGAAACGTTAAAAAAGGGGTTGAGATGAACGATCCTGTATTTTGTCAGGCATTGTTGTTTTGACCACTTCTTTGTGTGTGTGTGTGTGTGTGCTGGGTTCAATCAAACATTCCTCAGCTTTCCTCAGGTTTACAAATAAATTATACCGATGTTACTTTTGTCAATATAAACACAAATTTTTTCAAACTAATTGTGGCCGCTCGCTGAACCCCCCGAACCGTGTTCGTTGGAGGGGGAAGTATCACCTTCACATAATTGAGTCAGACAAAGTTTTGATCGAATTCAGGGCAATTCAGGCCTGTGTCCTTAAAATGTTGATCAGGCGTTTTTTCTATATATATATATTTTGGGAGTGGGGAGTCGTTACCGTGGCAACCCCGATGATGGCGGCGGCGGGAACGTGAGTGGCGTTTTTTGGGCCCTTTGCCCATCAGCAGACAGAGCCCAAGCTGTGAGGACCGCTCTCAAATGGCGAGCACGTTCTCCACGGGCCGGGCCGGGGGGGAGGAGGAGGAGGAGGAAGGCACAAACGAAGCATGTCTTTACAGAGTGAGCCAAGGAGCTCGTCCTGCATTTACATTTTAAGCATTTAGCAGACGCTCTTATCCAGAGCGACTTACAAGACGTGCATTAATACACGGTAAGAACAATCATAGCCCGCGCAAGAGATCAGTGCAGTAATACAGCGATAGACGTCGTTGTTGGCAGCTGCGTACCATACCTGTAACACTGGGAAGGAAAAGGTTAGTAAATAGTCCTCTGTATCGGGTTCTGTCTGTGCGTTTCAGCTCACGGCCGAAGGCGGCCTCGACCCATTCTCGCTTGCGGAAGGGGCTGTTCCGGCCTTTGTGCTGCCGATACCTCTCTCCACCGTGTTAAGAAAGAGGCGATCGTGATGACAAATTCTGAAAGGCCTCCTGCTTAATATTCTTCTCAAGCCCGGCACCTGTATTTTGGGTTTTAATAAAGTGTAATCCCAGGCACTACAGAGGGGAACTTATTTATTTAGGGAGTCTATTTAGGGAAACGTCCCCTCGATTTGCAATGCAATGGTTCCCCCTCATCGCCACCGCCTTCTCTGTGAGCAGGGCTCGAAAGGCTGATATTTAATCTGAACAGGTGTCAGTATGCTGGGAGAGTTGAGTCGGCCTGATCAACCCACGGACCGGAAGCCATTCATTTCCAAAGAGACTCAAACGTTCCTTCATCATATAAAAAAATATAATAATAATAATTGAAATGCTGAAATTGATTTTAAAAAGTATTCATTAAGTAGTAGAGCTTCAGTATCAACGTAAAAAGTATAAAATTAAACTACAACTGCAGGTCCCACCCTCATCCGCTGTGCCGATAAGTGCGTAGGGGGTGCGTACTGGTTTATCTCTCTTGCACCTTAGTCTCATTCTCAGATCGCAAGCCCTCGACTCACCGTCCAAGTAAATGAGCTGGCGAAATGACGAAAAGGGTGATAACCTTTGATTCCTGAAGTACGTTTCATTGGCTAGCTGTTACAAGAGATTGTGATTTGTCATATTAAACTGTTGATGGAGGGGATAACAGGGTGTCTCCCTGCAATGTGGGCGGGGCTTATCACCCCAACACAGCACTTTTACGGCCAGGTGTTATATATGCCATTTAGCAGATGCTTTTATCTAAAGCGACTTACAGTAGTGAATGCATACTTTTTCAGTATATGTGGCCCCAGTGGTAATCGAACCCACAACCTAAGCATTGCCAACGCCATGCTCTTCCTACTGAGCCACACAGAACCACATATAATATATTTAAATATTGTATGTAATATATTTAAAAGCCTGGCTCGTGAGGCCGGTCGCCCCCTCGCCCTCCTCAGAGCGCGCTCGCTCGCTGCCGGATGTCGCTCAGACCCGACGTCCCGGCGCGTCGACACGCTGCTCTGTTTAGTGCCAGAGCGGTTCTGCCGGTTTATTAGGACATCCGTCGGGGGCCCTGGTAATCCCTCCCCTGTGTTAGAGTGACAGGTAATCCCGGATTACAACGACTATCAATTACCCCGTGGCGGAGACGTCCCCTAACCCCCGCGCTCACCGACTCCATTTCCCAGAACAGCCTCCAACCACCCCCCACCATACATCTTGATCTCATCCGCAGCTCGTACATCACGGGGCGCCGAACAGTAACAAGCTGTGTGCCATAATCCCCCATTAGAATAATGTCACAAAACAGATATGAATTTGCTCTTCAACATCTCGGTTTCCTCCAGGCCCACGGTATGCGCCAACCGTCTTCATCAATTATGCATCCCTCGATCTGTCTTCCGCTGGGTCCTCCCGCGCCTTCCCGAGGCGGATTATGAAACGCGCTCGTCGCATCGCCGTAACCGCGGACGCGCGCGGGAGGTGATTTGCGGAGCGACTCGGGACCGCTCGCTGAACAACGACGAGTGAGAGACGTCGGCGGGAACTCTTATTCGCATTCGTACTCTGATTCCATGTCCTCTAGAGCGGGCCTTTTTCAGCCTTGGTGCCTGGGGGAGCCCCGCCTGTGCAAATGCAGGACGCAGGACCCCCGATCTCACTTTGCTGTCAATCAATCAATCAGCCAGTCCAACAATGAATGGCTTAATTAGGTGTACTGTATGTAATAGAGCCCCCTTTGCAGACACTGGCTCAATGAGCAGCTCATTGGGTGCTGGAATTGGCTATTTCAGCTGGAACAAAACCCCAGCACACGTGGGGCTCCCCAGGACCATGTTTGGAAAGCCCAACTCTATTGGGGTGGGGGGATTTCACACACTTAGCTAACTGTATCACTCCTCACAGATGGACACAAGCAACGCCATGTAATGCTGAGCCACATAAACCGACCAATCAGCTCTAAGCTAACGAGTAAAACAGCGTTCTCCTCAAGGGCCGGCCTTACGATGCCTGTCATGCCGTGTCATCGTTTTGTGAGGTTTGTACAAGTTTAGACCCCTTTTTGACAAGTTTGACAAGTTGTTTGTTTGGCTCTGGACACGTAGTTTCAGACTCCATTACCACTGAATTCTGTACATCTAGCCAATTGTCATCACCACTCCCTACATGTTCAATACTTCTTGTATATGTATCCCTGCTTACTCCTCATTTATAAAAATTAAAAAGTGACAACCTTTTCCTTCCCAGTGTGATGGTATGCATGCAGCTGCCTACAACAATGTCTATTGCTGTATTACTGCACTGATCTCTTGCGCAAACTATGATTGTGTCCTACTATGTATTAATGCACATCTTGTAAGTCGCTCTGGATAAGAGTGTCTGCTAAATGCTTAAAATGTAAATGTAAATGTAAATCTAGTGTCAGATGCATTGGAGAGATTGTAAAGACTGCGTTGTTTACCTGCATGGCCTGATGACAACGATCACTTAGTTTCTGTCAGCTCGCAAAGCCGTGACAACCGCAGGGCCGCCCCATCTGGGGTCTCAGTTGTGGCGAAGCAGCAGTTATCAGCCACGAGTTTCTTGATGGTGGCATCAAAGCAAGGTGTGAAATTCTCCACGATTTGGAAGCACGGGCGCCGATCCGTGTGAAAAGAGTGCTCACTCCCGCACACGAAGCCTTCCAAGGGCATCGGTTGTGAATAACTGGAGGCTGGTAACTGTGAGGGTTTTTAGCGATAATGCCAAACGCTGGGCACATACTGAGGATTTGACATGAATGCAAAGATTTTGGGGGATTACTTTTTTCTTCCTTTCTGTTCCTTGATTAATGCACTGAAGTGTTGGGCTGCCTTCTGCCAAACCTCCACAAAGTCCTAAAATTGGATTCCTTCCAAGCCCAATAAAACATCATCTGTCTCAGATAATAAAATAAATAATAATAAAAGGGAGTAAAAAATTACAACAAAGCAATAATTACGCTGTTAAATGGCTTTATAAAAACAGTGGCAGGTTTAACAAGAACTGAATAAGTAAATACTTTTTCTTTTTTTTAAACTCAAAAGTCAAAACTTTTTAGTTAAAGCCTCCAGTTTCTGCCACTTTAATTTTGAGCCCTGTTCTCTAACCTCAGATATTTCCAAACCTCGGCCGTACCTCAGGAGGAGAATAATTGCATCTGTAAACACGGGGGAAGAGAAGCAGCGTAGAGCAGCGGCATGCATTTTTTATGCTTCCCTCTGTTACTTAAGGCCTCGGTCCACCGCCCTGGTGTCTGCCCTGCTTCCGTTGCGCTTTGCAGGTTACGAAGTTAAGTAGTTAAGGAGACGCTCAGCGCATGCAGTCAGGGCTTTTAAAAATAGCTCTGATGTGCGAGCTGCCTATCAGGGACGCGGATTCAAACCCCTCTCTGCCAGACCGGCCCTGGCCGTTAGCCCCGATCAGGGGCGGCGTTTGGCTCTCCGCTCCCGAGGGGGGGGGGGGGGGGGGAGGGTGTGTCTCCAGAAAGGGGGTCGGTGAGTTCCGTCTGGAAGGAGGCAGATCATTGCTGGCCTCGGTGAGTAGCTTGCCCCGTAGAGATGGGCGGCGATTTGTGGGGGAGGGTTAATTGAAATGAACAGAGGATATGATTGGCCTACAAATTGGGGAGAAAAAACGGGGAAAAATCAGAAACTAAATTTAACAAAAAAAAAATAGCACGTTGTCCCAATTTTGCGCATGATTGGGTTTCCGAGCTTCTACGAGGAAGGAGTGTGTTCCAAATTAATACTTCGCTCCGCAGGCTTTGCGTAGACGGATACCTTTGTCCTCGCAGCACGATTTTGTCAACACTTTTCATTTTGTGTGCTCTTCTCTAACTGAGCAATAGAGTAAAGCGCAGGCTTGGGCTCAGGAGCAGCAGCCTGTCCGCTTCGGGGCACATGTATAGAATATGTTCTCTAGATTGACAGGGGGAGTGGTGGGGGTAGGATGGGTGGATGGGGGTGTGGTGTTGAAGCCATTTTCAAGTCCTTCCTTCCTCGAGTACGTCCTTTGTATTGAGCGGAACTTGCGTTCATTTTTCTGGAGGGATATCGATCCAGGGACTAAAACCAACTGGGTTCGGTCTCGGCTATTTCTTCCTTTATTCCTCTCTTGTTTTTGGATGTGTCTGTTTGCAATCCCTCCCGCTGGTTCTCGGAAGCGTTAGAGCACTCTCACGAAGGCTTTCCCCCCTTCGATGGCTCTCTGCGTTCAACATTAATTGCGACGTGTTGTTTCGGAAGGCGGGGAGTTGCGTTGGGATAATGACGGGTTCGCTGAAACGCCTCGGTTTCGGGGAACGTCTGCAACGCGCTGGATAATCGCGCGGAAGATTAGGGTCTTCGGGACCCAGCCCTGCGCCATGCATGAAAGTTAAACGAGTCAACTCGTAAAGTGGTAGCTTCCTCCCAAATCATATGAATCAAGCGCTGTTATTCCCCTCCTGTGCGTTTGGAACTCGGGGCTCAGTGGGTTTGCGCGGAAGGCAATGGGAAATGTGCTCGTAGAATAAACCGAAGCATAACCGATAACTGAGCTCCCTGCGAGCGGAGTATAATAACCCTGTCTTAGCTCTTATAGCCATGAAAAGCCCCCGACAGGTCTCGCATTGTGCATTCATTCAAGATAGAAACGACTGGCCTAAATGCACTGTGATCCAAGAGCTAATATGTGGGCGAGTCAATGCGATTCAGCCAGGTTAGAACAAGCCTTAGAGTCTGCTAACTGTAAGGAGTGTACTGTACATGCATGACCTCATGTGGTAACCAAACAATGCAGTGACCATGGGTGTCTGGGCCCTGTTACAGGGCATCCAGGACCAGCCATATATTTAACTGTCAATTATACTCGTGAATTTCAATGTATAATATAGACATTTAATATAATAATAATAATAATAATATACGCCATTTAGCAGACCCTTTTATCCAAAGCGACTTACAGTAGTGAATGCATACATTTTCAGTATATGTGGCCCCAGTGGGGATTGAACCCACAACCTAAGCGTTGCCAACGCTGTGCTCTACCAAATGAGCCACAGAGAACCACAGAGAATCTCAATAACGATCATATAATAGAGATGTACTGTATGTGGCTTGGGTGTGCGGTACCATATGTCCACACATGAATAGCAAGTTTCATACAATTAATGATTAAATTCAGATGTTAATATAAAATATAAAGATGCCAACAATCAGTAACTTAACAACAGGTTTAACAAGTATGTTCTTTGAGGTGGTAGGTTCAAGTATTTATCTGAACAATAATCAGAGTGACGACCAGGTTTAATAAAATAAAATGTATTAAACAATAAGCAAATAAACTAAAGACTAACTCCTATGCTGCTCAAGAGGGAAGGAATAAAAGAGAACACTATGCTGTAAAGGGGGCCTGGCAGGATGTAAATAATGGGTGCGTTTCTATATATGTGCACACAGCACTGAAACAACAAGTTGGTTAATTAGCTACCGACTAGCTAATTAGCCAGTCGATTCTGTTCATCAGAATTAATGAGATTGAATATCTAATGTGTTAGATAGTATTTGCTAAGAAGATCACATGCAGAGATCTTGGTGATAAGAATGTGGACCGCAAAGTAACGTTAGTAACAGATGGCGTCAGTGATCAAAAGCTATGTGAGGCTAGTTAGCTGTAGCTGCCTTGCAAGTTGTGTGGTACTGATGTACAGTCAAAGCCAGATGAATACAATCAGGAATATAATATACGCCATTTAGCAGACGCTTTTATCCAAAGCGACTTACAGTAGTGAATGAATACATTTTCAGTATATGTGGCCCCAGTGGGGATTGAACCCACAACCTAAGCGTTGCCAACGCTGTGCTCTACCAACTGAACCACAGAGAACAGCATATACATTACATTTTACATTTTAAGCATTTAGCAGATGCTCTTATCCAGAGTGAAGATGTGCATTAATACATGGTAGGAACAATCATAGTCCGCGCAAGAGATCAGTGCAGTAATACAGCAATAGACATAATTGTTGGCAGCTGCATACCATACCTGTAACACCAGGAAGGAAAAGGTTAGTAATTAAAAATATATTTTAAAAAGTTTTAAACAAGTACACATATACAAAAAGCAGTATTAAACATGCAGGCAGTGGTGATGACAATTGGCTAGATGTACAGAATTCAGTGGTAGTGGACTATATTTAAAACAAACAAACATAAGTTCACTCATTTAATTAGCCTGGAGGTTTGTGTCAGGCTTACTGCTTGGGTAGGCAGATCCTTGTGATTGGTTGAGCCAGGCTGAGTCGCTGGCACGGCAGAAGTGGTTCTTGAGGAAGGACTGGATGAATCTGTAGAGCTTTCTTTCCGTTGCTAGTGGTCTGCATTCTTCTGTCCTTCCGGAAAGTTGTTCCTGCAGCTTGCTGCTTGTCCACTTGCTACGTCGCAGTCTCTCCTTTTTGTTTTCACTCTGTTTCTTTTCGGGAAGTGAGGGTACAGTGGGGCAATAGAAATGCTACTGTACCAGGCCACCCAGTGGTCTTTTGAACGTATCACTCAGGGTTGTGGACCTCCGTCCATTCCTGCCGACTCGTCACGGACCCTACATAACAATTTTTTTAACAATGGAGATGAACAGGCATTAAACCCAACACAGTTCATGCTTTTACTACGAGATTTATTTATTTATTTATCATTCTGGTTCCAGCATTCAGTACCTGTTAAGCGTTCGTCTATAATGGATTCAAGAGTTATTTAAGGCTTGCACCATGCACGTTCATTTTTTAAAAATATTTAATTGTGGTTAGGCCAGATGGCATGGCTTAACTCTGGCTGAGAGACTTAGTATCTGTCACAACATTGTAGCTTATTAAAATACAGTTGCTGCAAATTCATTTGACAAATAAATTGCCATGTAAATAACTGTCTGTGTCATTTTAAGGAAATTAATGTTTTTTTTTCCAAGTAAATATTTGTCTTTTAATTCATTCATGATATTCAATGCTCCCTGGTATTTGCAATTGGCTCCCTCTGTGAAATGACAAACAGTAATAGAGAATAGACAGCCACTCATCTATTTTATAGATACAAACAAACAGTGTTAGTACAAGCTTAGGCAAGCCATTGCAGTCATCTTGTAATTACCCAGCTAAATATCTAGTGAGCTGCTTCTTCCTTGTGCTGGCATATGTTTCAGTGTTTCTGTGAATGTGGATATATGCGCTACCATGTGATTTAGGCTTTCTGAGGCTGTAGGTCATAGGTGGTTGACAATGACTCATGATGAGTCGGTGTGCTGTACACACAGTGACGGATTTGACTGTACTATAATCCTGTTGGTTGAGGCCATCACTGGGTGTGAGAGTTTATGCGTGCGTGTGTGCATATGTGCGTGAGTGTGTGTGTGTGCGTGCATGTGCAAGCGCGTGCTTGTGTACATGTGTGTGGCTACGTGTTTGTGCGTGCGTGTGCGCATGCATGTGTTATGTGTGTGTGTGTGTGTGTGTGTGTGTGTGCGTGTGTGTGTATGTGCGCGTAGATGCATGTGTGTGTGTGTGTGTGTGCATATATGTATGTGCGGGTGTGTATGTGCACGCAGAGGCACGTGTGTGCGTGTGTGCGTGCGTGCGTGTGTGAAGGCATGCATGTGACCCAAATGAATTCATTGACCTGAATGAATGAATATTTGAGCTGAATGATAAATCTCCTGGAAGCAGTGCTGGTTTAGCGTGGCCTTTAACGCAGAGCTCAGGGCTAAGTGGAGGTGAATTCTCTCTGAGATCCCGTCGAACAGTCAGGCCTGTCTGCTGGGCACGGTTAGACTCCGCTGCCCCTTGCCCCGTTCACAGTGAAGGAGGGCGGAACCGAAGGTGTGAGTGAGACCAAACTCTGCACGAGGGAACACGGACCGCCTCGTCCCACCCATCTGTCGCTAAACACTCACACATTAAGCCTAGTCTCATCCTGCACTTTCGTCTGAAACACACGCGCTCCAGACAGTGAAGTCTCCAGCAGCCTTGCCTTGTGCAATTTCCCGACAGTTTGCAAATATACACAAGCATCCCCTCTCAATTTATGATCAACAAACTGTTCTTTTCACTGTGCTATTGATATGTTGCTTGCCTGAAGCAGGCTTACTGTTTCCGGATGAAATATATACGATGTATATGTATATATATATATATATATATATTTATACAAAAGATGGAGTGGTTCTCGCCAGGAAATTTGAAGCTCTTTCACATTTCAGGGGGCCGGTGTTTCCGAACGGCTCTAGCTCCCTTAGCAGCTATTTCTGAAGCAGGCCTGTGGAAAACAGCTACTGCCTCGGGAGGAACCGGAGAGCGTGCGATTGGGAGAGGGGGCCGCGGAATACAGGAGGAGACTGGCGCGCTTATTTACGGTCGCGCTTACATCTAGAAGCTTCCTCTGGGTTTAGATTTAATCATCGCGCTGCAATTTGGGAAAGCAGATCAAAAGGACGTTGCGCGCCGCGCAGAGTTTCGCAGGACAAATTAGATATTCGAAGCTGGAGGTAGCTTTCAGATCGAGATCGTGCACTAAGCCCCCCTGTCGGAAATCGCAATGAAGATTAGGGAAAGCAGCGTTCCCCGCAGACTTCAGCCAGGGGGTGAAATCCAGGTTGTTCCTGCGTGGTTATCAACTCAAAGGAAGTGTCCTGGACATAATTTAATTAGGCACTTTAATTTGGCATTGCCAGGGGCTGGAGGTGAACTCAATTCTTAACACTCTGTGCCCCCCAATTTTAGCTTTGGCAGTAAACAAGTGTATCATTGTTTCAGGAGCGGTACGTTAATCAGAAGTGACATTTTTCTGAATATCGAGATGTCATCAACCACTGTTTGTGATAATTTGCATGTGGAACACAAGTGCTAATTCAATCTGGAATGAGATCATTAATCACAGTTGACAGTGCTCAAATTAATAATTGTCATGCTCTTAATAAATGCTAAACAAGATAGCGTGGGCAAAAAAGAAAAAAAGGAAAGGCCCAACTTTTTTGTCAGGAGGGAGAACATAATGGACGGGCGACCTCCTACATTTATCCTTGCGGTTTTTTCAGTCCCTCCGTTTTTGACATCGTGTGAAAAATTATACACCAGGGGTGAGAGCCAAATATCCTACTTCTAGAAAATAATCGGAATGGCCGGTAATGTGAGGGGGAATCCATATTGTGCTCCCTCAAGCCATATGCTTGGAACATTGCCCTGCACAGAGGAGGAGAAACCTGGAGGTCTGATCCAATCCTCAGGATTAAACTGAGCGTGAGCAGCTCTAAACAAACTTTCAAAAAGAAAATTAATTTGATATCGTAAGCATCATATCTGTGACTGATTATGTGCATTTCTGAGACTTGGGAGAGTTGCAGACTCTGGTGAGTGGATGGGCGTCGAT
The DNA here is from genome assembly GCA_029706075.1 of Aldrovandia affinis. Lineage (NCBI taxonomy): Eukaryota > Metazoa > Chordata > Actinopteri > Notacanthiformes > Halosauridae > Aldrovandia > Aldrovandia affinis. The sequence goes on along the minus strand of JAINUG010000284.1, from coordinate 656,397 downwards.
GGGCGATGGTCCAGTCGCCTTTTAGGCGTGCAAAATGCGATGCAGCCGAGGGGGGAAAAGGACACCGTTCTGCGGATCGAAGCAGACTGTGTCGTACCTGTTTCACGCCCACAGTGATATCATCACATCATTTACATTACATTTATGTTTTAAGCATTTAGCAGATGCTCTTATCCAGAGCGACTTACAAGATGTGCATAAATACATGGCAAGAACAATCAGCGCAAGAGATCAGTGCAGTAATACAGCGATAGACATCGTTGTTGGCAGCTGTGTACCATACCTGTAACACTGCCACCGCCACTCCCCTCCCCGTCCCAGTTTTCTGCTTACACCCTCAATGTAATCCAGCACCCATTTTTTGAAAATCACTCTGAGCCTTCTTACAGATGGAACAATGCATCGACTCCCCCCCCCCTTTTCTACGCTTTACTCACATCTTTTACTTCTAAATCAATATTTAGAAGCACTAGACATGAAAAATAGTAAAGCTTGAGTGTTTCAAGAGTCTTCGGGGGCAACCAGCAATCGATCCTCGATGATATCATTAGTCTTGAAAGGAGGGGAAGGAGACGCAGAAGGAAAAATAATCGAGGATGAGACAGATATGTTCTGTGCGTGAAATGGAACCTCTTCGTTCCATCCGGCTTTTATGGCGGGCGGCGGAACGAGTGGGGAAGGGGCCGTGAGCAGTTTCTGATTTGAACAACAACCACATGAGAGACGAATCTGTATTTGGACCAATTTTTGTTTCTGAAAATTTGAGGGTAAACTATTGACAATCCATTACATTAATGTTTCATAAGAATTGTCCGGATTTACTGTAATATCTTTCCCTCAAAAAGTCTACTTTTTGCTTGATTGTAATCCAACAAAGGACTACAAGTTATTTTTTTTCCAATCTGAAGTCAAGTCATCAAGACATCTTTAGCACAGATTTTTATAGTCCTCACTCAGGAGGCAGGAATTTCTTTCTCAAAAGCACTTGCTAATCTTTGGAAACTCACTTTTTACAAAGGGACATTACCTGCTGTGTGAAACTTCAATCTACCGCTTTCATAAAATGCTCCCTTTGAGTTCTTTTTGACAAGAACTCATATATATTCGCAGCACCATTAGCCATGCTGCGTCTGTAACTAGCTTCTCATTTCATGCTGCTCACGGTACACCCCAAACAAAGTCTCAAACTCATATCGGCTTCCTGTAGCACTAGCCAAGAACAAACCAACAGGGTACCACGACACTTTTCTCATGGAGAGAGAACGTTTTCTTTCTTTTTTTCCAACCGTTTGTTTGAAATGAAACCAGCTTGCTTGTTTGCTTGTTAGCATTTTATGCTCGCGTTCAGGACTTTCATTCTCGAGTGTTCACAGGCTTCCATTGATTTCCCTCCGATCTTTAACCTCCCTAATTAACGCGAGCCCACGGCGTTGGCTTACAGTGAATCCAATCAAATTGAAAGAGCCGGCCAAATATACACTTCAGACGCACGCTTCGGCTGTAAAGGCAGGTGAAAAGGACCCGTTGCCGGCAGATGCTGTAAAACCTGTCAACGCCGACATGCCGGGAGCGTCGCCGTCGCTTGCTTGAAGCCGAGGCACCGTGGGTGTCAGAGAAGCAGCTCCGGTTCCAAGGCAGCAGGTTGTATTTGTTTTTTAACCGGGCTCGTTATCTTTGGCTCACACTGGCTGTGGTGCCGTGGTCGCGAAAACATGTGCTGCTAGGCACCGGGCGCGAGATTATGGGCTGTCGAGTGCAAATATGTTCGCTCTCGCACATTGTGGGAAACCAAACATCGTTGAGCGAGCTGAACACGGACGCGTTGCTCGGTCTGTTTGAGCCACTGCCAACGGCGGCCGTGATTTCCATAACTCGAGCGTCCTCATTTTCAGAATAATCAGTGCGGGCAGGAATTTGCATTTCTATGCATCCTAATAGTGGAATAATAACGTTCTCAACGGCCGCGGAGTGCACTTTAAAGTGGATCCGGCGCATTCCACGGCACGCGTTGCGCTGAGTGTGCTGTAGGGTGTTCCAACGCGGTCGGTATCTCGTACACCAATCGGCCTCTCCTAAGCAAGCCCTCAGGTCAGCCTCAGTCCTCCGTTTGTCACACGACAAAGAATCAGATGACATTAAGAGGCTCGGGTTCAGATTCTTTAAGCTCTAGCATTTTCATATTCAGCTGAAATAAAATCAACATAAATAAGAAAATGGCGCAGAGATCATGTTGTGCAATAATGCACAGAATTATGTCTGTAACAATTGACAGTATAAATACCAGCCCCGCTTTACGTCAAGTGGCCCAAATACCCTGTAACTACAGATGAATGGTACAGTGTTACGACTATGTATTACACTATAGCTACACTGGGCCTACTTCTGTAGTTGCACAGGTTTAGGGAAGCTTAATGCAAAGTGGGATCGAAATGTCCTTGCGGCCCTCCTCCCCTTCATTGCATAGGCCCCTCCTCCCGCCCCCAACCTCTCAGAATCGGACCCCCAGAGTCAAACCCCTCTCCTCTGGTCTCCCGGCTGCACGGCACGTGATCACCAGGCAGGGGACTCGAGGCTCGCTCTCTATCGGTGGGCTCGTCCCAGAGAGAGAGAGAGAGAGGAGAGAGGGAGAGAGAGAGAGAGAGAGAGAGAGAGAGAGAGAGAGAGAGAGAGAGAGAGAGAGAGAGAGAGAGAGGGACAGAGAAAGAGGAGAGAGAGAGAGAGAGAGAGAGAGAGAGAGAGAGAGAAGAGAGAGAGAGAGAAGAGAGAGACAGAGAGAGAGACAGAGACAGAGACAGAGACAGAGACAGAGAGACAGAGACAGAGACAGAGAGAGAGAGAGAGAGAGAGAGAGGCGGAGCGGACTAAAAAAAGCGCTGCTCACATTCCCGGAGAGGGAGGAAGAGTGTCTCAGCGCCTCCCCCCGCCCGCCCGCCGGCCTCCTGACATTTTCACAGCTTAATAAGTGTAATGCGCCGGGGCTCATAAAAGCCTTCCCTCTTTATACATTCACCACGCCACCTTCCCTTCTCCTCCTCCTCTGTGCGGTGCACCTATTAATTAAAGAGCCACATTAAAGTCACGAATGCCCCCCTCTCTTCTGTGCCGCGGGGGGCTCATTGACCTCCTCACCCCGCTCATTCATCACGGCTAAAGACAATGCGGAGCCCCCCGGATCAAATGGCAGCGCCCGCCCGCACCGCTCTCCCAATAACCCCCCCCGGCTTCAAGGGGCTTCATGCACAGACGTGATCCCTGGACCCAGGGGGACGGCCGTGTTGGCTCTATAACTGAGTCATTGAAAAAAAACACACAAAAAGACACATTGTCTCTTCGCTTGTCAATCAATTCCGACACCTGGGGGGGCGTTTGACAGACTGAACCTGACAGCACGCTCGAGAAGACGGGGTTTTATAATGGCGGGCCTTGGGCTACGCTGGCGTAGCGTCGCGGTTAGGGAACTGGGCTCGTGACTTAAAGGTTGCGGGTTCGATTCCCCGGTGGGGCAGCGTCAGTGTGCCCTTGAGCGAGGTGTACGCTTTACATAAAAGGATAAAAGTGTAAGCCGTGCAAGTCGCTCGGGATAAGAGCGTCTGCTGAGTGTCTGAATGTAAAGCGTGAGCGTGTGAAGGCCTCGTCTTATGAGACGCTGTGGATTTGTCAAGGTCTCGTCAGACACCAGAGTACCTGCAGAGGGGGTGCTATTCTTACATTGCAATACATTAGCATACATTACGTTACAGGCGTTTAGCAGACATTTAGCACAGTTTACATTTCTTTACGTACAATCCATTTATACAACTGGATATTTTACTGAAATGACTCAGGTTAAGTACCTTGCTCATGGGTACAATGGCAGTACCCCACCTGGGAATCGAACCCACGACCTGGGCGCTACAGGCCCAGTTCCCGAACCATTCTTCTACATGTTTACATTTTACATTTTAAGCATTTAGCAGATGCTCTTATCCAGAGCGACTTACAAGATGTGCAGTAATACATGGTAAGAACAATCATAGTTTGCGCACAAGATCAGTGCAGTAATACAGCGATAGACATCATTGTTGGCAGCTGCGTACCATACCTGTAACACTGGGAAGGAAAAGGTTAGTAATTTTTTTTTTTTTTTGAGGAGTAAACAAGTATACAGTACATGTACAAAAAGTATTAAACAAGTAGGCAGTGGTGATGACATTTGGCTAGATGTACAGAATTCAGTGGTAGTGGAGTCTGAAAAGGTGGGTTTAGAGTCTCTTGCGGAAGACACGTCTCTCTCTTCAGACCTGTCCCTGGAAAAAGCACTCCGCAGTTTAGCTGGGCCCAAATAGGCGAGTGCTTTTCCATGAAAGCTGCTGAACACGATGCTTTTAAACGTTCCCTGATCCAATGGGGTTAGGGGAATCTCTCTGACTGCAGGACATGGGTGAGCTCCTGTAACCAGAGTGCAGTAGGGTCAAGGTATGGCAAAGTGACGTCATTTAAATGATATTGTGCTGATCACAATATGCACTTGAACTGTTCTGTTGTTGCACTTTTTTGTCATGTTTTGCACTTGGTCTCGGTTGTTGTTATTGCTGTTATTTGTGAAAAGAATGTGACATACGCACTTTAAATGCCGTACCAAGTTCCTACATGTTTACATGATGGCGATTAAAGAATCTGAATCTGAATCTGAATCTGAATCTGATAATGGGTGGAACAGTTAACGGTAAAACAGTTTGAGCTCACCGATTGGCCAATAATAGTATCAATCGCTTCACGAATATTTTAACTGGGACAAAACCTTTTGGACAAAATTCGATTTGTTGGATTGGATTGTTTTATAAACGTAGGCTAAAATAGACGTGGGAAAAACTGAACACAAAGCAACAGGTGGGCAGTGCCACTACTGTGCCAAGCTGTTCTCCAAGAGCACCAATCACTCAACACCCTCAGTGAGCATATACAATCCAATAGACATCTCTTCTCCCTTTGCCCTGAAATGTGCAAACTTGACTGAAATATTTATTACCCAAAGAGATGCTTAACAGCCAAAGGCTTTCCCTCCCCACTCGCGACGCCGATGTATAGCATTCCTGTACCCTTCTAATGAGTATCATTAATTCTGCATTGATGTTACGCCAAATGAACTGTGTGGATTTTTTAAAGCCACCGGTGAGAAAATTAAATCTGCAAAAAAAATTTGGTAGCTGTAATTAAGCAAAACTTCCAAAGCCATTAGAAATAAAATGCACTTTAATACACTTTGGGGATGGTTTTTCAAACTCCATTTCCTTCTTGAAAAGATCCCCCCCGTTCGCTGTAATTCTCACGGCGTTCTGCTCTGTGCGCGGTCCGATCCTCAGGGAGCTGATTGGATAATATAGCGCGCTGCTATGAAAGGCCACATGCAGCGGAGGGTGGTCCCAGCATGCACTGCTACTAAAATGTCCTGCTGTCTCTGTGGATTCGCCAGACTTTACACGGCCGCTCACCGCTTTAAAACCAAGGACCTGGAAACCGAAGAAAGATTCAACCCTCCCTCTAATTAAGATGCACATTCCGAACATCGTAGAAAATTGGGTTTTGTTCAAACAGACCACTGAGATTATTAACGATGAGAATTATAACTTTTATTTTGTTTTTATCATTTGTGTTAAGTGGGTGTACTTTTTCTAATGTGTGCATGCATCTATTTTTTTGGTTTGTTTTTATGTTTTGATACATACTTTTTTTTGTCTGTAGCTTATTGGGGACAGGTGTTGGAAATTAGCCTTTGGCTACGAACACTTAATGCAATGCATCTAATGCTTGTTTTTAAAAATATTATACCAATGTTTTTTGCTATGTCCCTGACAAATAAACAAATAAATAAACACGTGAAATAAAATAATTGACAATCCTGCCCCCAGCTTTCATCGTGACATCAAAAAGCCTTTCCGTTCCTATTCTACTCTAGGGATGTGCGATTCCAGTTAATGGCTGTAGCCGATCCAACGCTGCTCCTGAAGGGTTTAATTGGTGTCATCATTTTAACAGGGAGGCAACTCCCTCAGTGGCCCGACAGCGAAGCAGCTGCCGATTGAAAATTAAAACTAGAACTATAGGGCTCCGAGTGCTGATTTTATCGAAGCTTCAGTAACACTTTCGAACGCACTTATATATAGTGCTGTTATATCCTCATCCCGACGCTCTCTCTCGGGTCGTGAGCGCGATTAACTGGGGATCAGGTCCCAGGATCCGAAAGAGGAGTGTCTGCTGTCCGTCAGCAAGAAAACTGCTGTTAGGACGCTATCCTGTATCCCATGGGGTGTGGGGTGGGGGGGAGCAGAAAACGACGATAATCGCATCTGGCCTGACACTGGAGCTTTGGAGCTTATGTGACATGGACACGCTGTGGGTGTAATAGAAGACAACTGTAAAATCCCTGTGGGTAAACATTGTGACGTTTTTTTACAGAGCGAGTGGGAATATTCATCTCTTGCCAGCAATGGCATTTTGTTTTGTAAAATCATGCCCGACGTGGTGTGAGATTCTCTGCCAGGCACCTGCATCTATATGATTGGAAATTCAAATGAATTTATGGCCATTCTTTAAAACTCATCCACAGTCTGCCCGATAATTAGCGTGTATGTTTATTGTGATGGGAACTTGCTATCGTTTTTCTAGATTTACCTAACGTACAAAAAAGCCCCCAAAAAACTAAAAAGGCTAAATCAGAAATTCTTGGAACACACGTGTAAGTACATTCCCAAGAAGACCACCTTGGGTACCATTTTAAGAATGAGAGTTTGATGAAAGAATCTTTTAAACTTGTTTAAAAATCCTTAGAGGTAAAAACATTCAGAGTGTTCCAAACAAACACCGAAATAAAGGAAGCCATTGTTTCCCCAAAGACTCTTTAGTTTGTAGCACTACAAAGAGAGCATTGGAGAGGGCCATGATAGTTTTTACTACAAGTGAGCTTTGATCATGTTCAATGGTTTGATTATGTTCAAGGGTTGATTATTCTTGAGCGGGGCGGGACCCTAATGTCCATGAAGTAAAACCATATGCAGTCCTTGTGTGCCCTCTGCCACCGAAACTTATTAATATTGATTTCCATTTGCAATTCAGGCTCCCATCTGTCACTGGTTCACCATGGCCTGGCCGTATCGTCCCAACTCAACTCAACACAGGGTTGTTTATTGTCTCTGAAATAAACCACGTCGGGTCCTACTGTCAACCCTACTGGCTCGCGTGGGGTAGTAAGGTTCATTACGAGGCAGACGGAAACGATCAGGGGGTAGTGGAGAGATCACAAAGATAACCCGTCTTCAGCTTTAATTGCACACCACTGAACCGCATCGCGCTTAGAACGGAAGGAATCAGACGGCAGGGCAAGAGCTCCATAGCAGACGATGTCGATGGTGCTTGTGTCTGCTGTGGGGGGGTGGACGGACGGACGTGTTTAGACAAGTTTCCACCGAAAACACAGTCTGATTGATCATAGCGGGGGGTAGACAAATCAACTAGGCTGTGATGTCTCTGGTCCCTCGTCTATTCTCTCTCTTCCTTTCACGATATCTTTCTTTAGCAGCAAAGTCGAACAGTCTTGGACTATCTACGAAAGGAAAAGCCAACAGAGCAATCACAAATGTACAATGAGGCACAAATGGCTCATGTTCTTAGAGCAACGCCACCGGTTATAATTTGCCGGTTGAAGTAGTACGCGGACGCTTTGAAAGTAAGAGTAGAATTTGTCCAAACATGTCTACAGCGGCACGTTAGTCACCGCTCCTGCAAATGAACGTTCATTAGTGCTAATATCCGACTGGTAGTCGTGGTTATGCTTCATACTGAAGCTGTTACACTTAGGGATACGTGTTTTAATTGGTTACCGTGGCTGCACGTTGTGTCGTATTGGTGTATTGCACTTGCAAATTGCGTTCACAAAGTGGCCTCTAAGCCAACCACTGATCATTGTGGCAGAATGCTTACTGAATGGCTCCTCCCACTTCCCCGCTACTCCGAAGGGAGTCACAAAACGTGTCACTTTTACTGCGTGCACAGAGAGCTCAGGAACCTCCAGAGGGACCCCGCCGGGCCCTGAGCATGGCGCTGGCCCTCCGTCGCGATCACGGTCAATGCTGTGTGTGTTTCTGCGTTGCAATTACAGTGATGAAAGTGAAGCCCATTGTGATATATTGAGCCTCTCAATGAAGTGCAGTTTATACAATGGTATATTGCTCTCAAAATGTTAATAAAAACATTTTAACAAGTATTATGAAAATTTACAATGCAAATACGAGACGTAAAATGGGCAAACTCAGTATAAATGTATAACGGGCCCCATTTGCCAAATTCATTCCAAGTTTTAGCACGTTCATCCCTGGAATACATTTTCAAAGTAGGAATCGCATATGCATTGTGCATCTGTCCCTAGAAACCAGTTCTTAATGTCAGACGTTGGCACAGAACTACTGGCTGAGTAAATCACATGGACATTTTGTGAACCATACCATACTTTTTTTTTTGTGCCCTAGAAAGCACCCACAATCCTTCAGTCCATGTGGCCCCTTTTCAAATGATCTCTTGAGGTTCACACTCTGGAACACAACACAATGGCAAATTGTCTCGCCTAGGCGATGAGTCCAGAGCCTCCAGACTTGCGTAGACGCACTGAATACATTTACGGTAGATGTACTACATATGTAGATGTGCTGTGAATTCACAGCATTATCGTATGGGTAACATGGGTTAATCTTGCGGCGTAGGCGTGTGACTGTCGGGCTCACTCCGTGCACTTTGACTGACAGCCCTGTTGCAAGCGCAGCTTAGAATGTTCATTAGGAAAGAAATAATAATGACGGCGGACCCAGAAGACACGGATTAGCTGTCGCCCTACCGCTTGCTTTTATATCGACAGTGGCTTATGTGTGTGGAAGCTATGATTACCGTGGCTGAAATCCCGTGTTTGATTTTTCTAACACCGCTGTACATTTTAAGCGAGCAATTGGCATTATCGGAAAGGTAATAGAGTAATGAGCTGCATATTAATTTGATTGTTTAGGGCAGACGCTTTAGGGTGGCTGTCCTCCGTCCTCTTCTCAACGTGTAGCATGCTCACATCGGGGATGTTTGTGACGATGGCGTGACACAAGAGGTCACGTCACAACTCAGCCTCGCGACCAGTGGCCGTCTCTCGCCGAGAAGGGACGTCCGTCCGTCTCGCTGGCAGTTTGCACGCGCGATGACCTTTCGCTTTTTAATTTACGGTCGAGCCGGAGAGCCGCATTAGCATATTAACACAGTGCCTCACGTCGCGTCTGCTGCTCGGAATTAGACGCGGCCTCACCTCGAATTTGCATAATTTAACCGATACGTGAGCAGGAGAAGAACGACGAGGGGAGGAGGGACGGGCGGGCGGGAAGGGGAGGGGAGGGGAGGGGGGGGAGGGGGGGGGACGCGTATATCACGGTCGCGGCTGTGGGGCCGATGCCAGCGGGCCGATCGATGTCTCCCCCCCGATGCCCCGAGTGCTGATCCTGGATCAGTTGTGCATCAAAACATGGAGAGATCTGGTGTGTGGGAGGCGGCTGATCTTGGATCAGTCCTTTTGGGAGGGGGGGGGGGCAGGTTGTTTACTTGCATGGACCGCGGGTGTGGGCCGGGGGTATTTCAGCGAGTCAGCCATTAAACGTCACCTCCTGATAGGGGTCGCACCTCTGACCCTCCTCTTGGCTAAAACTCCTCATGGCTGGGATTCACGAGAGAGCCATTCATCACTTACGGCGCTCATCTGACGCTGGGACGCCATTCAGCTGCCGCGCAGGGTCACAGGTCAAATTATGTGGGTGGCCCCGATGGCCCTATACTCTGCAACTTCCAGTTTTATTTATTATTCCGAACGGAATGGATCTTCATAGACCTTCTCTCCTGCATCCGTGCGTTTCACAGATTTACAGTTGCCGCAAAGCCCGCAGCCTTGACTAGATGTGACTATTCCGATCCAACCAGCACCTGTGGGTTTAATTGAATTCAGAACCGCCTCACCCCTTACCCCTTATGTGGGTCTTCAGGATGCCCTAAAGCCACCCTTACCTTAGAGTAGTGGCCCTCATCACCGGTCCTGGAGAGCCACAAGGTCTGCTGGCTGTTCTTGTTGCTTGGCAGTTAATGTAGTTTTTCCCCTTAAAATCCAAGGGAAACCAGATGAGGTGACTGTAATCAACTGCTTTAAATTGATCCATTAAGTGCTGAGTTGCAACGAAAACTAGCAAGGCCCGACCAGGGTTGAGGACCAGTGCCTCAGAGTAGGGCTGGTCCATGGATCATTCGCAGGGTCTGTCGGTTTTTTGTTTTCACCAACTAGCAACTAATTTGAGAAACCAAGTGAGTAGAGTTAACTGTGCAATCAACTGAAATCGATTGATTAAGTGTCAAGGAGCGATGAAACCCAGCGGACCCCGTAGCTGTCCTGGGCCGGGGTTGAGGACCACTGCCATCGTGAGTTTCCTTCGCGCTTCATTAGTTTGAGGACCTGAAACCCAATAAGCACAGCAGATAGATTGTGTCTGGTTGCAGCTAGAGTGAGTCTGGTCATTGTCTCATACTGATTTTGCCAAGTGAGGAGTGTTCTTGGCCAGTGGCGGGTCCAGACCACTTTAACAGAGGTGGCCCAAGAGTGGCACAGAACCACACCCGGGGGGAAATTTGGATAAAATTTGAAATTAAATTTGAAAAGATGTGATTGAAAACCCAATAACCTATCAAGAGCCAGATGAAGTAGGGTGGCACCCAGGGTGGCCAACCAAATTTCAGTGGGAGCAGGTGCCCCGCCCCAGGCCCCTCCCTGGACACGCCCCTGTTCCTGGATCACCATAATTTGGTCGTAAATATCGTAATTTGTCGTCAACGGACCAACAACCCTATCAACCAATCAAACACGAGACAGCTTTTTGACATCACAAACATAACTAGTTAGTAAATTGCTATCTGTACATACTCAACTAGTGCAAAGCCTGCTAGCTAATCTGATACTTAATATCCTGGAAACCACAGCTGATTACTCTTAAAGGTAATTGAATTAGTTCTGAATAAAATTCATCTGATCCAAAAGAGCAAGTCCTTACCTCGCTCAAGCGATGCGTGGCGCTCTGAGAAATCGGGCGCTGGCGAACGACGTCATTAAATCTGCCCCGTGGTCGATTTGGTTGATGGGGCTGTTTTGTCATCCCGGGACAGGGAAAAAATGATGATGACCCAGAAGCATTCCTCACTTGGCAAAACGGGAAAGAGCTGGTCGTCGAGGCTTGGCACAGAGAACAGAGAGGCCCTGATGGCAGGGTGCTCATTATACTGCATATCAGCTCCATCTCATCACACAGCTGCCAATTGCATAAGTGCGCTTGATAAAAAAAAGGGAAAAAATGGTAATAAACTCGGGGGCCCACTTCAGTTTGCTCACATATGAAATACTTTCTGTCGGGTTTCTAAGCGAAAGCCACGCGTGAATATATTCATCGGGAAAGAGACGGCTCTTCTTCTCGGGGCTGGAGTCCATCATTTCCGCTTGTTTTCTTCAGACCGTTTATTAATGTCTACAGTGAGATATTGTTCATCAATTATTTACCCAGGGCAACTAGCGGAGCATCAGACAAAACAAGGGCAGAATAAATTGAGCGGATTATGTAATTGCGAGTAAAACAAACGGGCTCGTAAACACCCACCTGCAGCAACGTAAGGAAACACGGGGCAGTTAATATAATATTTAACACATCACAAGTCGAGCAAGTCCAATTATTATCTAATCAATTGCAACTATGACCACTACCGGTCAAAAGTTTTAGAACACCCCCATTTTTCCAGTTTTTACTGAAATGTAAGCAGTTTAAGTCCAGTGAATAACCTGAAAGTGTACAAAGGTAAGCAGTAAACTGCCAGAGGTAAAAAAAAAAGTTTAGCTTACCTAAACTGTATATATATACGTATATAATATTTTTTTGTTAGTTTTTTATCAGTGCCTAAATCATAATGTGCAATCACTGTATGCTTGTGTGTGTGTGTGTGTGTGTGTACACATGCACTCATTATTAGTATGTGTATGTGTGTGTGTGTGTATATGTGCATCTGTGTATGTGTGTATATTTGTGTGTTTTTGCATGAGTGTATGAGTGTATGCGTGTATGCGTGTATGCGTGTATGTGTGTGTGTGAGTGTGTGTGTGTGTGTGTGTGTGTATGTGTGTGTGTGTGTGTGTGCGCGCGCTTATACGGTGAGAGTGCCTGTATGCTTTCTTAAACTTTAAGAGCACTGAACACACGTGGACTATGGAGAGTTCTGCTGTAGACTTCATTGTAAGCCAAAGCCAGTGTTTTTCAGCCTGTGGCGAGCATGGTTTTCTGTCCTATACATGGCGGTCTTATAGTTCTCAGGAGACTTATGGCAATAAAAGAAGCATCAGCATAAAAAAGGCTGCTCATCTTTTATACCTTAGCATGAAACACATTATTGAATGTCATAAAATGCACTCAGTTATCTCTGATGCGCTCGGTGGAGAAAAGGCAGCTGATGACTCTCGCTGCATCCTGTGCCCTCTATAAATCCAGAATAACTTGCGCAAGCAAGAACTAAAATGGGTTATCAAGTTTGTAAAATCTCCTGAGGTATGAAACGCCATTCAGATTGAATCTTGGTTCCATCGGTTGGGATGAACTTTCCTTCTGAAAGGGTCCCGCTCCTATTGCACGTTTTCAGTTACCTTAAGCCTTTTACTGCTGACACACACACACACACACACACACACACACACACACACACACACACACACATGCATACTGACACACAGACACACACACACACACACACACACACACATGCATACTGACACACAGACACACACACACACACACATGCATACTGACACACAGACACACACACACACACACACACACATGCATACTGACACACAGACACACACACACACACACACACACACATGCATACTGACACACAGACACACACACACAAACACACACACACACACATGCATATTGACACACACACAAACACACACACACACACACACACACACATGCATACTGACACACAGACATACATACACACACACACATACTCACACACATGCATACTGACACACATACTCACACACACACACATGCATACTCTCTCTCTCACACACACACACACACACACACACACACATACACACATGTATGCACACATACATTCTACCAGAAAACACTGGGAAAAATCTTTAAAAAATAAAAAATAATAATAATTAAATGATGGGACTTTTAAAAAAATACATTAGCTTAGAAGCCATATCCTTTCTTGAACAGCTCCATTGGCTTTTAATAGAGTTCATAATATGTGGTCACTCCAACTGATATTCTGCTTAAATGCATTTATTTTCAAGCAGTGTCGGGCAAGCGTATAGACCCTGTCAGACTACTGATAGTATGCCATTGTCAACGGACAACAGACCTCCTCATCTCCAAACATGTTTCAGCCTGTATTTAATTGTGTTAGGCAGCGAAATTCAAGTGAATCATCAGGACAGTTAATTTACACAAACTGAGGTTCTCCTTTAGGTGTGGGCCGTGTACCTGACATTAGCTGAAGTGTTCTCAAGCCAAACGTGTCCAGCACTGTGTGGGGCAGTCTCGCAGTTTGACTCGTCGTCCTGCAGTGATTTCTTGGCGTGGTGCTGGAACACGGAGCCTGAACACAGTGTGTGGGCGAGAGGAAGGGAAGGCTCCCATCTTTTCCTAAGCTGTGCATGTGCTGGTTTCCTTGTGTGTCTCCGTGACACCACAACTGGATATATACATATATGCAGTATATATCCTGCATACACTGTGGCAGTTGCAGTAGAATTGTTAGGAAAGCTGGGGGCTTATTACAGGAAGAAAAAAATCAGCAAAAGAGAATTTTTCCTAGATTCATATTACAGAAACAAATCCTAAATATATTTAGGAATCTTATCTTAACAGGCCCATCCTCTCCATTTAGGAAATCTGAACTTTTCTTAAACATCCTCTACTGCAATGACTGACATTGTCCCATGTTTTAATAAAATAATAGCATAACGGATACGACCCCCCCGCCTCCCACTCAACAACATCATCAACCCCTGTGTCAATAAATGCAGTTTCAGATTCCTCTCCCTATGCCGTTTCATTTATTACCACATTTTAAAACGAAATACAAACTTTTTCAGAAAACACAGGACCCCCCCAACATCAACATCGCCATCAGTATTTGGACCGTTTGAATCCGGTCATCCGACAGCGCTGTAACCGCACTGCCCTCTAAAACACATCTCATTTGGCCCCAGAAGTGTGCAACAGTGCCAACGCGAGGATTCTCCGCCAGCAACGTTCACGCGTGTAAGGGGTGACTGTGACGTACGATGGAACGCTCTCCAGTACCGTGCTATGTGCAGTCGAATTAACCGACTACGATAAAAGAGCGCTCAGCGTTTTAATATGCTCTGGGATCCCGGTTTATGGAGTGCTAAAGAATAAAGTAGGACCGGCGCAGGCACTCCCCTACGAGCCCCTCACTCGGGAGGAGGGGGAATAAATAGACTTTTGAAGGAATGTTGTAACGTCACTGCCATGGCCCGTTATCTGCTTCATGCGACGTGTTTGATGTCCGCAGTAGGAGTGCTTCCTCACACACGGTAATGGCCGGAGCGTTCGTGTTACGGTGAGAAATGCCCTTCCTTTATTGATCTGGTGTTGATTTAGCACCTGGCGGGGGTTCTAAGGTGAAGCCGTTGCAGTGATTTCTTGGCGCGGCACTGGAACACGGCTTCGGTGCACAGTGTGTCGGTGAGAGGGGAAGGGAAGGCTCTCTGTTTTTCCCAGCTGTGGAGGGTTTATATGTCTCCTTGACACCAGAAGTGGAAAAGCTATAATCTTATACCGTCCCGTATACGCTATGGCAGGTGCAGTAGAATGCTTAGGGAGCTGGGGGTGTATTATAGAAAAAGAAAATCCTAACTCCTCCGGAGAGAATTTTTCCAAAATTCGTATTACAGAAACGAATCCTAACTAAATTTAGTTGTCTTATCTTATCAAGGCCTATACCCTCCATTTAGGAAATGCAAATTTTTCTGACACATTCCAGTCCGATGAAAATCAGAATCGATTATCATCCTTTCATGTCTGTTTCTAAGTAACTTATCTGCGCGAGGTTTGGAGCAACCAACCGTCAACTAGCCTGCTGTGCTGTCAACTTACAACCGTGGTTTCTCTATCAAAACGGAAGACGTTGAAAAAAGACTGGATTTCAAAACGGAAGAAATAGAGGTGTTTGTGTCGCAAGTAGAAAAAAAAGACTTACTTACTTTTCGGTAAGTTTTCACACAAACTCTCACGAGCTGATAAAGACGGTCCCTATGGAGGGGGGCAGACCTGCGGAAGCCGTCGGCGGTTTCTGGAACTTTTTGGCGCATGCTGTAAAAAAGAAAGGCAAAGCTAGCTTAGCTATCTAGCGTTAACCTGTGCTAAAAACGAACGAGTCAAGGGTTGACCCGTGCTACTTTGTCACCAAAAGCCAGATGGCGAGGCTGTGGCCGGCAAATTGGCTGAACATTTATAGCATGATAGCCCTGTCGACAGACATTAATCATGCTGCCTCGTCATTGCCCTTTTGGTGATGTGATCATCTCAGCGGTGAAAATAATTGCTGCCTGGATGTCTTGCGCTTCATTTGGATCGGTCGTAAATTGAATGTAGCGGGGCACTAAAGCTCAAATGGCCTTTGCTACCAACACTAAATTGGGCGACGTGTTTGACAGGCGACAAGTTGAGATGTTTTAGACAAATTTCTTTTAACGAAAAGTGTAAGACAATGTGGGCCGTACCACTAACTCCAAAAATAGCTGTCTTTGCCCTCTGCATTCCATAGTTTGTTACCAAACTATCGTTTGTCAGAGAAAGTTAAGACATCCTTAGGGTCTGTTAATAGCCGTTTGACGATTAATCTTCTTACGCTTTCTTCTTGCTCTAAAAGCCCCTGAAGCCACCTCTTTTGGATAACTCGAGTTAAGACGTTATTTTGAATTTAGGACACCTCTGAGGCTGTCCTAAAGTTAGGACACTATATTTAGGATATCAGCAAGTTAGAATGCTTCTGCAAAGGCCTACTCTTTTCCTAACTGGAGTTAGGATAAGACAGTGGAGCTAGGGACTGTTGTTCTGTTATAGCAAAGTTCCTAAATTGCGTCCTAAGTAGAGATGAGATAAGATTTTACAGGTCGGATGTTTCTGTAATACGACCCCCTGGGCTTGTAACTCGAAGGTTGTAGGTTCAATTCCCAGGCTGAGGCACTGCAGTTGCACCCTTGAGCGAGGTACTTAACCTGAATTGCTTCAGTAAATATCCTGTTGTATAAGCGAGTTTTATGTGTAAAAAAAGAAGAAGTTAGCTGTGTCCAAGTCACACACAAGAGTGTCTGCTAAAAGCCCAAAAAAGTGAAAACGTTTAATATTTTACAAATGTATTACGTTTTTATCTCATGGTATTTGTTACCATGGTAATATTATTGTAATGCTATGCTATCATCGGCCTTTCCTTCAACTTCCTGAGCGCCCAATATTGTTCTCCTTGTCCTTAAACTGCGAATCCCTCCCACTCTAACTTCACTCTGCATCTCGGTGCAGGCCTCTGATTGCTCAGTGAGACGGTCATTTTTTCGGCGGTAATGGTGACTGGTTTCACAGCAGCTGTGTCTCTGTCAGACGCACATGTGGTCCCTGCGGATCGCCCGGGCCCACCTGCGGTCTGAATGAGGCGATGCACGGAGCGATGCATCTCTCTCTCTCACTCTCCCTCTTTCTCTCTCTCACCCTCCGTCTCTCTCTCTCACACCATCCCTTTCTCTCTCTCTCGCTCTCTCTCACCCTCCCTCTCCCTCTCTCCTTCTCTCTTACTTCCCTCTCTCTCTCTCCCTCTTGCCCTCCCTCTCTCTATCCCTCTCCTTCTCTCTTTCTCTTTCACTGTCTTCCTCTCTCTCTCTCTCTCACCCTCTCTCTCCTCTCTCTCCTCTCTCCCCTCCCTTCCTCTCTCTGCCTCTCCTTTCTTTCTCTTTCACTCTTTCTTTCTCTCTCTCCCTCTCACCCCCCATTTCTCTCTCCCCTTCTATCTCCCACTCCTCTCCCCTCCCTCTAGCCCTCCCTCTCTCTCCCTCTCTCTTTCACTGTCTTTCCCTCTCCCTCTCCTCTCTCTCTCTCCCTCTCTCCCTCTCACTCTCCCTCTCACTCTCCCTCCCTCTCCCTCTCTCGCTCTCAGTCTCTCTCCCAACAGGGGTGATATTTTCTCCCTTTTATCTCATTTTAAAAAGTTGGGAATTTACATTTTTAAAGTTAGTTCTGATATTCAGATATTTGTCACAGTGTAGCAGCGGTGCCAGAAGCCACAAGCTGTGGAATGTGGAATGCCACAAACATCCTGGCCCCAGCATTTCTGAGGCCGCAAACACCAATCCCTCACTGTCCCAATGCATCACCATCTGTTATGACACTTCTGGTCAAATATACATAGACGGGAACCATTTGAAGAGTGTCTGCTAAATGCTTAAAATGTAAATGCTTAAAATGTACCTCACTTTAGTGACCACATATTCCTGCATTAGGTAGCCATGTTTTTTTCTGTGTTTGCACTTTTCCAGTGGCTACACTGTGATCTCTGAGCCCCTCTCTCCCTCCCTCCCCCCCAGATCCCCCAGGTGAGCTACGCCTCCACGGCGCCCGAGCTGAGCGACAACACGCGCTACGACTTCTTCTCGCGCGTGGTCCCGCCCGACACGTACCAGGCGCAGGCCATGGTGGACATCGTCAAGGCGATGCGCTGGAACT
Organism: Aldrovandia affinis; assembly: GCA_029706075.1. Lineage (NCBI taxonomy): Eukaryota > Metazoa > Chordata > Actinopteri > Notacanthiformes > Halosauridae > Aldrovandia > Aldrovandia affinis. The sequence goes on along the minus strand of JAINUG010000284.1, from coordinate 638,551 downwards.
ACGTCTCCACGGTGGCGTCCGAGGGCAACTACGGCGAGAGCGGCGTGGACGCCTTCATCCAGAAGTCCCGCGAGGACGGTGAGTCATGCCCCACGAGCCCACCACTCCGTCCCCCCACCCCAGGGTGTCGGGGGCTTGTGTGGCTCACTGACTCACGCGTAGCCAAAACACACTTTGCCCTCTCAACCCCCCCCCCCACATCCACCCTATATTTTTCCTGTCAACATGCAAACACAAAAACACCCCAGCCAAAAAGTCTAATTTGCAATCAGTATGTGGGCATGCTGGGAGCTGAGCTCCTTGAATGAGACCCTTTCAAGCATTTCAGCGGAGTTGTCATGGCGGCAGGGGGTGGCGGGATGGGGGGGGTGCGGTCCTTCCCGACAGGGGGCCCCCCCGATTCGCTGAGCCGCGGCGACGATGAGTGCCTGTCGGCCTCTAATGGCACTCATCGCACGCGAAGGAGCCGGCGACAGACATTGGGCCCTTTCATCGAACGTCTGAGCGGCCCCGGGGCCCCAGGAGAACATCTGGCGGATGTGAGTGCAGCTGCCCCTGGAACACTTTCGGCCCTTGTTTGATCGGGCGGCTTTCTCTGGCATATTCTGTGATATTCTCCAGCGTGGGCGGCTTTTTGGGCATTAAAGGGAAGTGCGTGTCCGGTCCTGTTCTCGTGGACTCGTTGTGGAGACATCAGAGGCCTTGTCCCTCCCCATTCCTCCGGGGAATATTTTGTTGCCGAGGGCAACTTTAAATGTCACTTGACGTAATGAACAGAGGCATTGTTGTGGGGAATGCTGGGCCCATGCCGTACGTAAAAGCCTGCCTGCTGTTTGGCTGAAGTGTGATCTTATGCAATAAAACCGCTTCCTGTTATGAGCGTCGACACCGCCGCGATGCGCGTTAAGGTGGTTGGAGGCTGATCTGAGTTCACAATGCACGGGGTGCTGGGAGAATTAGTCTGAGACTGGGAGTGTACGGGATGGGGGGGGGGGACAGGCCTAAGGTGTTGCCCGCTTCACGTGGAAGTCGGTGGTGGGGGGTGTCCTGTTGCAGAGAGGGAACAGGTCAGGTGATACAGTATTCCCAACCCCCTCAAAAGAAACGTTCTGTTGGATGGAACCAGGAGGTGGAAGGGCCATGTTGGCATCTGCCAACACACCAAAGGGAGGTGACAGTGGTGATTAGGCAGGACCCACCCAGTAGAAGGGCTTGGTGCTGCCTATTTCAGCCCTTCCCTGACACATCTTAAAGAGGGACAATATGGGGACGGTTAAAAAATAAAAGTGTGTGAGAGTGTGTGTGTGTGTGGAGGAGGATTGTGTGTGTGGCTTACAAACAAACACAGTGGCCCTCCCCCATCACGCCACCCTGGCAAAAGGCTGTTTGGAAACCCGAACGAGCCCCTCTCTGTCGCAGGTGAGACGGACACCCTCCGGCGCTGTGTAGTCGGCCCACTCGAACAGACAGCCCGAGCTGCCGGAACAGGCAGGGGAAAGTGAACCTCTTCAATATGAACCCCTCCCCTCTCTCTCTCTAAACAGCCGGGGAATTAATCGGCGCCACAGCTCCGTGGCGTATGAACATATTTCTTGTTTTCCGTTCAGAAAGTGCTCTGGCGTTGTCGCGCCCGTGACACGGACGTTGTGGGAAGTGATTGATTCGGCTCGTTGCCGTTCGCTGGCGAAAACCCCTCAAGGCCATTTATCTCTGTCACCCCCGCGCCTCAAACCCGCTTTGGATTGACGAGCTGAAATCATTTGGGCCACGTCAGCTGGGAAACAAGTGGGTGCCGGTCTACACCGTGGAGCGGGGGGAGGGGGGGGGGAATAAATTAATTTGGGGACCAAAAAATTGAATAATTTTTTATTGCATTTTTATCGAATAGTTTATTGATGTGGGTGAAAGAATGGCTTCATGGAATGTATGGATATACAAATATTCACATTCAGCTATGACAACAAGAGAATAATATCTATTCATTCACACATAATATACAGCATGTCTCTATTAAGATGCTGTGTGTGTGCCTGCGCGTTTGCGTGTGTGCGTTTGGGTGCATGTGAGGGTACATGTGTGTGAGTGCGTGGGCGTGTATGAGTGTGCATGTGTTTGAGTACACGTGTGTATGTGTGTATGTGTGTATGTGTGTGTGCGTGTTTGCGTGTGAGGGTAAGTCTGTATGTCTGTGTGTGAATTGTAGGGGTTCCTATAGAGATATCAGGACACGGCTCTTTTGAATTGTAATTAGTAAGAGCGGGGGCTGGTAATGGTGTGTGAGTGTGCATGTACATGAGTGTGTCTCTGTGTGTGTGTGTGTGTGTGTGTGTGCATGCACACGTGAGTCTGAACCATAGCTGTCCTTTGTCTTTATTCTGAAGTCTTTTTCCCCGAAGAAAGACATCTGTCTCCTTGAACCTCCTTGCCCTCCTCCTCCCTCTCCGCTGTGCCTTTGTACCGGCCGTTCTGAGCCTCGGCGTGGCGGCCCGCCCATCTTCCCCAGCGCGGTGTGCGGCCGGCTCCGTCGGCAGGGAAATCTCCTCAGAACTCGCACACCTGCCACGCGTCAGTGTTCTACAAGCCCGTGTCCTCCAGGAGCCTCGGCCTTGTCTTCCAGCGGAGAGCGGGCGGCGGAATTTTTAAAGGAGGCACCGGTGGGGGCGTGGTCATTCTGGCAGAGCTTGTCAATCACCACTAAGCCCCTCCCACTGGGCGGTGGTTAAAGAGGACCTGTCACTGGCTTTATTGTTCTTCTATCTTCCCACGGAGTGTGTACGCGGCACACACATAATCCTGTCTTTGAAACGTTCGAATAAATTCAACGAATCGGCCCCTCGCACGCCGACTCGTATTTGCGAAACGCCATCGATAGATTGTGGCCACGTGCCCCCCCGCACAGAGGCAGGGTGAGGCTGCGTACATTCTTTACGGAAAGGCCACTCAAACCCCCCAGCCCCCCACTGTCCGTTTGATTGGAGAGCCTCGCCGGTGTATTGTTTGTGTGTCCGTGACCTTTTTCAGAGCCGAGGCTCGGTGCTCTGCGGCTCATTCTTCTTGAGTTTTCCAAGGCCACTCGTCTTAATAGAAACTACTCTTGAAGGCAAAAAAAGAAAGAAAAAAAGAAGAAGAATCCTTCTTTTGCACAACGCAGACAAAGAAGCATTCATACAAAACCTGGCCAGCGGGGCTCAGGAGAGCCACGTGGATGAGACGTGTGTGTCGGGGGCCAGCGGTGGAGTGTACTGGTTAGGGAGCTGGCCTTGTAACTAAAGGGGTTGCGGGTTCAGGTGCCCCAGGTGGGGCACTGCTTCCTGTACCCTTGAGCAAGCGGTTTGACTGGAATTGCTTCAGTAAAATATCCAGCTGAATACATGGATCATATGTAAAAGAAATGTACAGTGCCCTCCAGAATTATTGGCACCCTTGGTAAAGATGAGCAAAAAAGGCTATGAAAAATGTCTTTGTGTGTGTGGATTTTCTTCTTCTTTGAATTCAGTTAAAGGTTAGATTTCTCTCATATTTTGAGTGTAAGATCAAGCTGATGAACAACAAAGACATTTTTTCATAGCCTTTTTGCTTTCACCAAGGGTGCCAATAATTCTGGAAGGCACTGTAAAGTATGTAAGTCGCACTGGATCAGAGCTAAATGTCTAAAAGTATGGAATGTGGAGCCCCGAGCATGTGACCACGGGTCAGGGGTCAGTCCCCCATTGGCCGCTGCCTCGCCCGGTTAATTACTGTTCCCAGGCGAGCGTGTGACTCAGGGGGATCCCTGTCACGGCTGGGCGCTCAGCTCCCACTCAGCAGATGGGGCTGGAGGGGGAAATCCAATTCCTGCGGCTGCAGAAGTGACATCGCCACCACAGGAAACGGCACGCAGCCAATCAAAGAGGTGAAGCCCAGGCGGGGGTGGAGACGGGATGAGGGTTCAGAGGTCATTGGTCAGAAAGGAGAGTGGGATGTCGACACAGGCTGCCGATTGGCTTGGACTCCCTACGCACTCCTCCCACTCTACGCCAGTGGTCAGGGGCCACTGCCAGATGTGGGGTAACAACGCCAACTGAAGAGGAGAAGAGGGAAGGAGGGAGGGAGGAAGGGGGGACGAGGAGAGAGGAGGAAAGATGGTTGGCAGTGTAGTGTAATGGGAGTGTTAGGGAGTGTAGTGTTAGGGAGCTGGTTAGGGAGCTGGGCTTGTAACTCAGAGGTTGCAGGTTCAATTCCTAGGTGGAGCACTGCTGTTGTACTCTTGAGCAAGGTACTTAACCTGAATTGCTTCAGTAAAAATATCCAGCTGTATAAATAGATTGTATGTAAAGAAATGTAAATTGTGTAAGTCGCTCTGGATAAGAGCGTCTGCTAAATGCCTAAAATGGAAAATGGAAAATGGAAAATGGAAATGGAAAGAGGGAGACAGCAGACAAAAGCACACACAAATATACATATGCACACACACACACACACACGTGTACTAGACTGAACACACACACACACACACACACTTGACACCGTGGCATTGTGGCATTTACATTATTAAGCGCCTTGACATATCGGATATGAATCGTGGGCGATATAAAATAAAGGTTATGATTATTATTATTATTATTTAGAGATGCCATAGCACCAGAAGATTAAACCTTTATTACTGCTTTGGCGTAGCATTCCAAACGGTGGGCGGGAGCGATACCACACTTACCTTAATATCCAATAAGCCATGAGATTTCCCATTAGTAACCTGCTCTTCCAACTGACTTCCAAGTACTGATTTCCCCATTTGTGCAGAATTTCAAAAGGTCTCCTCATTCAAGATGTCAGGCGGTAGACTGTGTGTTTTAATGAGGCTACGTTGAGAAGGGCGTTCACACTGACCCTTAGAAACGACTGGCAAATCTTTATTTAAACCCAGATTAGATGACTGGGAACAGTTTCATAGCTATGGGTAGGCTTGCGTTTGTCTTTATCGGTAGCTTATAAATCAATTAAAATGTTAGAATTTTGCCAAATTTACTAAAACATGTTTTTAATAAGCTTTGTGAAGTTCTTGCCAAAGCTGTTTTTTCTTTTAAGGAGAAAAACAGCACTTGTATGTGTCAAATTTAAAGGAGATTTTAATTTAATCTGGGCCTCAAAAAGAGCACCTCTTATCGTGGTGCTCGGGCGGCCATTTTGTCCTGGTTCACTACTCACCCAAAAAACATGTTGAAATTCATGCACTCATTCTGCTTTTGGGACATAATTATTCACTGGGCTCAAGTGACAACTAAATAAAACCATAAACGATAAAACTCAAACTGCGGTCAACGGCAGGTCATGTTAAGCAGTGTGGTGTCTTCCCTTTGCAGCACTAATTATTTAAATGAACTTGGCTTCAGTCATCAACACCTGTCTACCTGGGTATATTTCTACCGCTCATGTGAAAATGTGTTCATTGTCTTTGTCAGGAAATGATTATGCAGTGTCAATTATATCATTAAGTGCCACTGATGTGGAATGTATGATGTAAAAAATGAACAAAACAACACGTGAGAAATTGAATTAGTCTCTTTGCTGATGTTTTTCCCCTGTCAGATATGAATGTTTTGCCACAGGCTTCATGTTTGCCTGCAAATGAAAGGGTAGAATACGTAGCGAGGACAGCCAAATGTATTTTTTATTTCTCAGACTCCGGGCGAGCAATGCTAAGGCACAGAGCATCCAGGCTAAAGAGAAAAAATATGACACTTTAACATTAACATTCATTTTAGCATCTTCAGACGCAGCTAATCTTGCGGTGACTCTGACAGTTTTTGCCATCGATGCCCGTGGCGCCTCCTCTCCGGTACTCTTGGTCTCAGGCTGCTCTCGTGGCGGCGCGATGCGGAGAGGCCGTGGCAGTGACGTGGCCAGGCTGTGTCTGACGTGTTCACACTGCACCCCTGCTTGCTGTGTTCCTGCTCACGCTGGCTCTGTAGAATGTGAAACGCACTGACGCGCCGGGTAGGGAGACACGGTGTTGGCGCGGCCGCGGAAAACACGGTGACGCATGCCTTAGCGACCGTCCATTTATCAGGCTGCTGAGCGCGTTGTCAATAACCGCGATAATGAGGTCTCGCTTGGCTCCCTGATCGGCCTCAGATTTAGACCGGCCTGCCTGCCTGCCCGCCTTCAGCAGAGAGCACTCCACAATCAGCCTCGTTTCAGCCTGTCTCACTTCAACAGAATCCATTACAGAATCAGCTTCAGCTCGACCTGCCTGCCTTCAACAGAAACCATGACAGAATCAGCTTCAGCTCAACCTGCCTGCCTTCAGCCTGCTTGCCTTCAACAGAACCCATGACAGAATCAGCTTCAGCTCAACCTGCCCAACAGAACCCATTACAGAATCAGCTCAGCTTCAGCCCAACAGCCTGCCTGTCTAACTTCAACAGAACCCATTACAGAATCAGCTTCAGCTCAACCTGCCTGCCTTCAACAGAACCCATTACAGAATCAGCTTCAGCCCAACCTGCCTGTCTTCAACAGAACCCATTACAGAATCAGCTTCAGCCCAACCTGCCTGCCTTTCAGCAGAATGCACTCCACAATCAGCCTCAGTATGCAACATTTTCACAAAAGTGTTATGGTTTTGTATGCATTAGTATGAGGTTATTTGAGGTTTGGAATTGTGGCAGTGTGTAATATAAAAGAGCGGGAGATTAATGTCCCGTCGGATTAGCCCAGTCTCAGGAGCCGCCTAACTTACCGCCGGAAAGTTATTTGCGCCTTCGGCGAGAAGTCTGTTGGACAATCACCTTTCCAACGGTAAGGAGCAAATGGAATTATGGCAGATACCGTACCTTATTATGAAGCTGTTTAACAGAGTTATTTTCTATGATGTTCTGCTCGGCACATGTAATCTGAGTTTAATAAGGTGCAAATAAGAAGTCATAAGTTATACGGTACATTGTATTAGAGTATCTCTGCGCACCCAAATCCCTCCAATAAAGAAGCCAATAACTTTAAAAGGAATTACTGTTCTGTTTGGCTATGGCAGCTTTTGTGGCTCAAATAAATATTTTTTCTCGCAGATTGTGCTTTAGCAGATCTTCTGTGCTTTTATATTTATGCTCAATATTGTTACCAGAAAAGAACACCACCAAAAAATGGATCCTAATAACATAATCCAAAATCCTTGCGCGCTTTGTGTTTCTTTGTCTTTGTTCACTCTGAGCTGCAGGCTTTTCTTTGAAGTCTGCATGTGCCGGGTGGATGCAGTTAACACAACATTTGCTCAGTTATCAACAATTGCTCCGCTATCAAACGGGCCGTTCTTCAAAGATAGAACCGTGTCAATCCACAGGGAGGCCGTCTGTGTTTTCCCTCGACTAAGGCATTTACCCCCTTGAAGGGTTCCGATTGTAAAGGAACACCAAACACGGGGCATTCTCTCGTCGCCGCGCTCGATGACACCCGTGCACCGTGTGCACCCTTGCATCTTGACCTGAACCCGGGTTGCCAGGCGCCAGCACGTCCAATAGGGAACCGCCGTTGCTCCTGTCTTGGTTCTCACACCACCTCCCATTCCTGTTCTTAGAATTGCTAGTCTCATGGGAATATCCATTTCCTTGTCTTCTAATTGCAGCAGAAGCTTTTTATTCTTTATTTCGCTTCAATAGTCTTAAACTACATGAATTAATAAAATAAGTGGAATCGGCTCTTAATGATTATTGGCTGCATTGCTCGCCCGGAGTCTGAGAAATAACAAATACATTTGGCTGTCCTCCCTACGTATTCTACCCTTTCATTTGCAGGCAAACATGAAGCCTGTGGCAAAACATCCATATCTGATGGGAAAAAACATCAGCAAAGAGACTCATTCAATTTCTCATGTCTCATTTTGTTAGTTTTTTTACGCCATACATTCCACGGCAGTGGTACTAAATGATATAATTGACACCTCATAATCATTTTCTGACAAAGACAATGAACAGATTTTCACATGAGTGGTATAAATATAGCCAGGTAGACAGGTGTTGATGGCTGAAGCCAAGTTTGTTCATTGAAAGGGTCTGGATAATAGATGGATAGTACACAAAACTAGCTTTGCTTTTAGCATCCCTGATATGCAGTTACAGGTAACTGGCAAAATAAAGAAAACACTGAAATAAATGAGGGGTTCTGCCAGCTCTGTTTTGGTGTGGGGTGCATTTTCCATTTTCCAAGGTAAACACCAATAAATATAAAGCCATTCTGAGTGATCACCTTCACATCCACTAGGGCACGAGTGGTCACTGAATGTTTTGATGAGCATGAAAATGATGTGAACCATATGCCATGGCCGTCTCAGTCACCAGATCTCAATCCAATTGAACACTTATGGGAGATTCTGGAGCTGTACCTGAGACAGCATTTACCACCACCATCAACAACACACAAATTATGGAATTTCTCATGAAAGAACGGTCTTGCTCCAATAGAGTTCCAGACACTTGTAGAATCTGTGCCAATGCCCATTGAAACTGTTCTGGCAGCTCGCCCTGGCTCAGTAGGTAGAGTATCTCATTGACAACGCTTAGGTTGTGGGTTTGATTCCCATCGCAACCACATATACTGAGAAATGTATGCATTCACTACTGTAAGTTGCTTTGGATAAAAAGCATCTGCTAAATGGCATATATTATTATTATTATTATTATTAAGACACATTATGTTGGTGTTTTCTTTATTTTGGCAGTTCCCTCTACATGCGCCCTGCTGCAGCTCATTCGCAAGCACAGAGCAAACGCATCTGTTCCAGGGGGAAAAATATCTACTTTTCAAAGTATTTTGGGGGGAAAAGTGAATTCCATTTAGTTTGCGTCACATTTTTCTGTTGAGGCGCACCCACTCAGCTGCTAGCCGTGACCCACTTCCTGCACCCGTCACCGCGGCAATTTCCGCAGTTCCGCATTGTGCTGCATGCCGTCTATCTTTCCATATGGCCTGCTAATCGCAGCCATGCAACCAGTCCATCGTTTATTTATATCGCTTTATTCATTATGTGAGATTACTCCAAACATCCCCCCTCGGAATGACTCAAACATATTTTGTAGCAATTTGTTTGTGTAATTCTAGTTTGCGTCTCAATTAGCCAGGGGGTGGGGGGGGGGGATAGGGGGGCGGTGGGGGTTTTGCACTGTAATCAGGCGCCGATTGTTGGGGGCCCTTTCCTTGTGTCTCGTGATTGAGCGCTTGAGAATGGGGACCAGCCAAGAGTGAGTCATTTACCCTGGGCTGCTGCTTCCAATTTGGGATGAGTGCTCACATCCAACGCCTGTGTGGCCACAGCTGTCTCTGGGAAATGTGTCCAACAAGAACGGGCTGTTTGGAAGATGACAGAAATTAAAAAAAATGCTCATCTCTCAGAATGTTCTGGTTCTGTGGGTGCTTGAAGCCCGATGGTGATCCGAACCTTGAGATTGAGATTCACTTAATACATGTTGCACTAGGGCAGCGGATAGCATAGCGGTCTAACGCACCACACTTTGGCTGGTCCGGTGTGGTGCCTGCCAGGGATGCGGTTTGAAACCCGCATCTCTACCAGTCCGGCCCTGGTCGTCAGCCCCGATCAGAGGCGATGTTTGGCTGTCTGCCCCGGGGGAGGGGGGAGGGTGAGCTGGCTAAAAGGCGTCCGCCGTCTTGGGAGGCGGGTCTATCAGGGGAAGAGTGTCAGCCCGGAGGACGGGCAGTCTCGTGGGGAGCAGGAAAATAGAGGGTATAATTGGCAAATTTGGAGAAATAAAGTATACAATGTTTATTATACTATACAGATAACTGTCAAAGCAGAGGCAAACTCTGGGGACGGGTCACTGAAATCAGCCCAGGGTCAAGAGTGTTGGAAAGAAGAGGGCCAGGCCTATCCACTGGTACCAGGAGGACACTGGGGTACTGCATCCCTCATTTACTCAAGTGCCATATCGTCACCTAAAATAATGGCCTAATTCATATTTTCAAGTTTTTCAAAAACCAGAATAAACTGAACCAAATATAGAGTATATGATATTTATTAATCATTTCACACAAAAAGGTTATGAGAATATAGACATACATAGACATAGACAGACTATTGACATACAAATAACGCTGTCTGTCAATTATGTAACATAAGAGGAATAGATTACTTAGGCCAATTTCCGAACATGCCGTTGTGACTTAGGCCATTATTTTAAGAAAGTGACGATATGAGTCTATATTGTTTGGGAGATGACCCGCACTGACGCACATAACATGCATTTGGCAGTTGTTAAAATGTCAAAATCCAGTACAAATGCCCCGAAGTGTTTTGAAACTGCAGACAGAACATTTCACAACAGTTTAAATGGTTATTTTCAGCCAATTAAAAAAGAAACTGTCAAAGACACTGTACACCACGAGGGCCTCCCGCATGGTCCAGTGGTTACAACGTCCAACGCTGGCCACGGAGACCGGGGTTCAATTCCCCGTCTCGCCAGAGTCGGCTCTGGCCGGGAGTGCCACTGGGGGCGGCGATTGGTTGTCCGCCCCAGGGAGGGGGAGGGAAGCCGACATGACGTTCGCTGCGCATAAGAGTGGCCCTGTAGTACCGGGTTATGGTCGACGGCTTGGCGAGTGCCGTCTCAGAGGAGGCGTTACTTCACCTTCGTCACTACCGGTCGCAGGACTACGGCAGCAAACTCACATTCCTAGGGGGGGATTGACATAAAAATAGCAGGTCTAATTGGCTACTAAATTGGGAGAAAATGGGAGAAAATCAGAAACAAAACAAAAAAAAGACACTGTACACTGCGTACATTGTGTTTTTGCATAATAAACAACAACAACATGAACTACAGACTTTGTTTTGATTGAGTGCTTTATAATGATTTAAATTTAATTTCTGTCATTAAGCATGATAACTACATTTACATGTATTAGTAGGACCAAATTATATCATTATGTCCAAGACAGCTGCAGCACATCATTCAGTGGCATACAAAAAACAAAAACAAGCAAGTCTTGTTCTGGCTCTCATGTGTTGGTCAATCCATCACTATAGACCACATATTGCTGACTTGGAGTGATTTTTTATTTCCTTTTTTTTGGTGAACTAATCTTTCCTGTCGCAAGAACTACCGGCTGCTTCAATAAAACCAGAAGCCCACTGCTTCCCGTTGGCGTTTCCACAATTACAGCATTTCCCGCGAGACCACAGGGGTACGTTAGCCGGGCGGGTTTACGCGCGCAGATTTTCATGAGCCCGGAGCAAACTCATTTCCTGCCAGGCAGGAGAGAGCTGCCTCATTTCGAGCTAGCGCCGGTGTGCCCAATGGAATCTCAGCCGCTAAACGCGGATTCCGTCCGAATGAAACCCGCTCCTGATACGGCGACGGGAGTAAGATACTGCCCTGAGCGATGTGCGCTGCAAACTTTTTTTTTTTTTTATTTGCCAAACGAAATGTGAAAAGACAAGGAGGAGTCGGGACAAAGGTTACCCCCTCCTCCCACGGGAGGAACGCGCCAAAGGAAAAAGTGGATGAGAGGAAAAAATGAATATTTCATCGTGTGCGCGTGATAACTTCTTTTTGATCTGCCGGTGTCGACAGGCTGACAGACAAGGTTGACAGCATCATCAGCTGTTTTCAGGAGTTCAAGGGGACACAGGGTATTTCTGTGCTAAGGCTAAAGCGCTACAGCTACCTGCAGGGTAGAAGTGGTTACTGCTATGAAACAGTCGAGATATATCTGCATCTCAGCATATATAGGCCTATATATATATATATATATATATATGCACCACTCTTGCACATTATACTATATATAGTATAATGTGCAAGACTGGAAGTTGCACCATGGAAAACTACAATATGAAAAAGGGCCAATTATTTTAAGGGAAATGTTGGTTCCAAGAGGATATATAACCATGCTTTTCTCTAATCCCATCATTGTTAGCAGTGTGAAAGTAGGCTATATAAAGGGAATATAATCACTTTACTTAATGGGAACATCTCTAACCTTGACTGCACAGGCGTTTGCATTCCATGGTGTAGCAAACACTGATTGGAAACACTTAATCCCCTTCTGAAATGAAACATGTATTAATAAGTGCACCATACCCCACATGTAATTAACACAATATTTCAGTTGACAAAATAATTTCACCTCTTGCCTTCCTGTGTGTGTGTGTGTGTGTGTGTGTGTGTGTATGTCTGTCTGTGTGTGCGTGTATGTATCTGTGTGTCTGTGTGTGTGTCTGTGTGTGTGTGTGTGTGTCTGGGGAAGGAGCTTGTGCATTCATTTTAATGTGTGTGTGCATAACACTCAACTGCATTTGTATTTATATTTTATTTAATCGCACGTATAAAGCCTTTAATTAAATCCAACATGATTGTTTTTGCATTTAACTACTCCAAGAAAGGAGTGTAACTAAAGCAAGCACACTTATTACTATTTATCACCCCGGGAAACATGTTCTCATTAGCATTTCATACCACACATGTAAATATCAAGTAGTCGTAGTCAAGTAGTAAGAATATTGTTTCATATTTTACATGTGTATTTGTTAGTCTATCCGGAAAAACAAAGCTGTTTCGTTATTTATTTTGCCTGTGTGTATAGACACAAGCGTCACAAGACAGGGCACCCTGTAAACTGGACACTGTACCGGACATCCAGTATGCAGGATAACACCGATGATTTGGTTCTTTGAAACATGAAAGCGACATTTTCGAACACGACGCTTTTCAAAATCGCAGTGATTTTGTTGCAGTACGTCTCAATAAAATTCAAGCCTTGAACGTCAAGCTTGAATTGGTTAGAATTGTGGGTTTCAGCCACCGCTGAATCGGAGAACATTTCCAGTTGTGGATTTGCTGGTTCCGCACCAGGAGCTTATAACGCGTTCAGGTGAGGGATGAGACTCTTGGAAATAAGTGAGGTGAACTGACCTGGATTGAGTGTGCAGGTATCTTAAAATGAGAGTGAGGAGTTGGTTAGGTGTTGAAGACAGACGCTCAACCGAGGGTCCAGACCCCATATACATATGCTGTTAGTTTTTCATTTTTCAGCTGCATCTTTGAGCAAAGCGCTCATGAATAAAATAGGAATACTTTGAAATATACATATGGGCGACATGCCTGCACATGCAAACACAATGAAGGTATGAAGCGATAAGAGGCTTATATTGATGTCGTGTTCAAAGCCTTGTGTGACGTGAACATGTGGTGCAAAACGCAAGGATGCATCCAAAAAGTGACTAGGAATTTGCAAATGCAAATATCCATTTGCTGATAATTTCCTTCCAAGATGATGCACAGACGAGGAGATAAAAGCAACAGCGTCAAGGCAAGATGATGAGTGGAACAATCACAGGATTCTAGAACAATCATAGAACAATCATAGGATTCTAGAACAATCATCATATGATTCTAGAACAATCATAGCACAATCATAGGATTCTAGAACAATCATAGAACAATCATAGGATTCTAGAACAATCATAGCACAATCATTGGATTCTAGAACAACCATAGGATTCTAGTGACCTGTATCTCCGTGTTCCTTTGTGTTCACATGGCAGATTCACGGTGCTTTGGAGCTGGAGTGCTTCCATGGTTATCTGAACAAGGCGTGCGATCCTCCCAGTTTTACGCGCGGTCTGGGAGTAGAATACTAGGAGCCCGTCGTTCTCATCGTGCCGAATCTGAAATGCCCCACTGAAGTCAGTGATGCAGAGGCCCCCGAGACAGTGACGGTTCTCAGTGCGTGGGCCTCTTGCGTTTGAGCTCATTTGTTGAGAGGAGGCACCAACCGTGGCCCAGAGGGATTGTCCTCGGCTCCACTCGTCCTCGGAGGAGAGAGGGGGAACGCTCAGAGCTCGCGCAGTCTGCTGCCTCCACTGGCTGCGTTTGTGAGGCGAGCTTCGGGAGAACTGAGCTGAACTCTCACGCTTCCATTTCCCTGTCACGCATCCACACTGCGTTTCTCTCTTCAGTTTAGTGTAATCCCCAAATACAACCCCCGTTATCTTAAAACGGTATGGTCTAATTACAGATAAATCAAAAAACAGACAATAATTGATTGCAAAAGTAGAATATCCGGTGGTCTGAATACCAACAGTTGGTTAGTGCATTTCCAAATAAGAGCTTCATCACGAAGACTGAAGGACATTCAATAGGACATATTGCTTTGGATAAAAGCGTCTGCTAAATGGCATGTTTATTATTATATCAAAGCAAATCCGAGAAGGTTTTTCAAAATCCCCAATCAGAGAGGATACAAGAAGATTTAAAAGACTTTTGAAATATCCCCAGAGCATTGCTAAGTCCATCATAATGAAATGGAGAGAATATGGCACAACTGTGAATTTGCCTAGAATTTGCTCCAATACTGAGCGTGTGTGTGAGAAGGGCACTTTTTACGGAGGCCAGCAAGAGGCCTATGGCAACTCTGACGGAGTTACAGTCTTTCATGGCAGAGATGGGATAGACTGTCCATGGGAGGAATCTGTGCTTCACAAATCCGTGCTTAATGGGAGGATGGCTTCTTCAACCATTGTTGAAGAAAACACATGGAATCGTGTCTAAAGTTTGCCAGAAGACACATGGGAGACACTCAAACCAAGTTGAGGAAGATCCTATGATCTGATGACACCAGGATTGCACTTGTTGGCCTCAACCTTAGGCGCTGTGTTTGGTGCAAGCCTAAAACTGCACATCATCCCAGGAACACTATCCCTGCCGTGCAACGTGGTGGTGGCAGCTGAATGCCACAGGGATGCTTCTCTGCTTCAGGGACTGGAAAACCTGTCAAAATAGAGGGCAAAATGTACGGAGCAGCATATAGACCAATCTTGGAGGAAAACCTGCTGCAGTGTTGCCACTTCATATTTGACATTATAGAGTATTTGTGTTTATCAGTGGCAAGAAATCCCAATTAAATCCATTTTGATTCCATGAAGTAAGAAAATAATATGTGAAAAATGGCAACGTGGGTGAATACTCTTTTATACCCACTGTATCCCAAATTATTGAATCGGAGGTGTACAGTGGTGCCATTGACATGCGTTCTGTTGATGGCGATGGTTGTTGATCATTTATAAACAATGGAAGAGAGCTGCCTAGAACTGCACTTTCAGCAATGACGGCGAGCAAAATAACGGCCCAAACGCACCTGGAGAGGGAAGAGTTATACCAGTCGATATGAGCCTAATATGCGCTAATGTCTTCGCCCTTTGAGAAATGTGCATCGCATTGTTTACTGCAACAGCAGAACACAAAGTAGCCAAACCGGCAGCCATTACGCCTGGCCTCTTTAAATCAAAGGGGTGCCGCTCTATCATTCTTATTTCGTTTAGTTCGGCACTCGGGAAGATTGCCGTTTGAGGAGCCACCGCTCGCCGTGATTTGTCACTTGATCATATAAATTAGGCCGCACTGCAGATGGGGACCGCAGTTTATTTGCACCCACATAATTCACTCATTACTCTCTCTGTTTCTCTCTCTCTCGGTCTCTCTCTCTTCTAATGAGATTTTTAAAGACCCAAATCCCGCCATTCAGCCATTTTAACGGCTGCCGTACGAACATGTTTTTTCATACGAGGGCGCTACTCAAGCACTGCTGTTTCGTCGCCCTCAAAGGAAAAGGCAAAACAACGATAAACCCTGGTCTTTGATTGTAACATCTGACACTGTGAACATCCCCCACGGAGGGAGAAGAGTTCCTCCTCTTTCAATGAAACCATAAGAAGATTATGATAATCGGAGAAATCTGTTTTGGGAGTTCCTCCTCTTTCAGATGAAACCATATTTTGTTTAGAAGAAAAGTTGGATGATAATGTGTCCACTGCACTCCTTTATTGCAATCTGTTTTGGGAGCTGTTTCCACCTCAACCTAAGAGTTGCGCTCTACCCACTGGCGCCTCTCTCACATGGGTCTCCTCCAAATGCCTTGTAATAATTTGGGTTGCAGGTCTCTTGGGAGAAGAGGTGAGGGGCGGAGACATTAGAAAGCACAGTTTTTATTTTGTTTAATAAGTGGGTGGGAAGTGGAAAAGTCCAGACCAGTGGAGCAGATAAAGTAAGAAACCTGAAACTATGACAGGAAAATGCACCCCGGAGCCGCCACTGGTCCGGGTGTGAGTTGCCAGCTGTGTCCACTGCACTGCTAGAGTAGGCTCGACTGGAAAAATGATCACTCATGATTCTCAGTGTCCAATAATATAATATAATATATATTTAGCCATTTAGCAGATGTGCCTCACCTGTGAATCAACCCTGCAAGCTCTTAGCTTTTATCCATTTCAGATGCGACTTACAGTAGTGAATGCATACATTTTTCAGTATATGTGGTCCCAGTGGGAAGTGAACCCACAACCTCAGCGTTGCCAACGCCAAAGCCATGCTCTACCTACTGAGCCACACAGAACCATGCCAGAAACCTTTCAGTTAATCGAGCATTTCCCTTTTTTTACTATATGTATTTAACAAAGCCTAGGCCCCAGGTCAGCCAGTAAGGACCTATTTTTTAATCCAGTGGCATTCTAATGACATTGCGTCATACACTGTACAGCTTCAGTGACTTACAGTTGCCTCGCATATAACGCGGAAAGACAACCCAGACAATAAATCATTTTACGAAAGAGGAATGTCAGGAATTGAGGAGCGTTACCGCATTCATCCAGCGCATTCGCGTTTTGAATGAGAAACGCCTTCGTTATTCGGCGTTGAGAATGTCAGCCACTGGCGACCAATATACTTTAGGGCCATTTAACACGCGCTACACGTTTTATTTTTTATATGTCGTAACTTCATTTCTTTCCCACCATGCTGTCAAATCACACCCTGCTAATCTGAAGATGGTGGCCATAATTCACACGTTTATGTTTCAGCAGGGACAGTTTAAACAGGGATATCCCAGAATCCCTGCCAATAACGTGTGAACAAGGCCTCGTATCTGTTTTCTGAAAAAAACTCTACCGTCACTCCTATAGATATCAGTCTTTTATATGAGCCATTGCGCTCCATTTTAATCAAAAGGCAAATGATCGGTTTGTCCCCACAGCCTCGTCAACCAGGTCAAAAAAATCCGACATTCAGATGGTATATTTTAAGAAGAGCCTTTGCAATGACAGGCTGCTCTCCCCCATGACCTTGCTCTGTGGAGTGTCTGATTGGCTGCTTGCCTAACTTGCGCCTGTAGGGCTGTGGCAAAGGTGTCCAGTAGGGGGAGCTCTGGAGCCTGGCGGGGATCCAGGTGGTAATATTCCAATCATTCCACACAATACTCCCCAGAGAACCCCAGTATTTAGTATAGTGCCATTAAATGTCCCACACAATACTCTGTGGACCCTCCCTAGAACTCTAGTCATGTTGCATTTAGCACAGTGGCATCAACTATCAGTCTGTCACAGAACACTGCACAGTGTGCGTTTTATTATTTCTGCAGGGAAGAAAAAAAGATGATGATGATGATTATTATGATTATGATTAATATTTCTATTATTATTATTATTGTTTTTAGTATTCTCACAATCATCAACCATCATGAATAATAATAATAATAATTAAAATGTTCAATATGGGAAAATGAGGGGAGATATTTCCTGAGCCCCTTCTCTGATTACGGAGTTATACTCATAGAACGTTGTGTGATGTGAAAATGGCCAGTAATGAGCATGTTAACACGCTGAACACCACCACATTAGATAAAGTATGGCCTGTCTGTTTTCCACCTCTGAAAATGAGGGCTAAATATATCTCCGCTGTGTCAGCCTCCCGCTATCCCGGCTCCCGGTGAGACAGGCTACCGAACACGGAGCGATGTTGCCATGAATAATTATGAACCGCTTGTGAGCACGCTCTGGCTCGTGGCTCCGTCGCGCCTCACCAGGCCGACGCCTCGCCCTCTCGTCTGCGCGGGCCGAAGGTGGGGGGCTCGAGGATCTGTGTGACGCTGCGTGAGGCGACGCGACCACGTCAACGCGGAGGCAAGCCTGGGCCTGTGCTTATCGCAGAGAACAAACAAAGTTCACCCGGTTCGCGCAACGTAACGTGATTGGTCGGTGCGGCGACGAGGCAGAAGGTACCCGTGAGAACTGCCACAGGACCGGATGACTACGCAATTCCTGAACTTAACCATCAATTAGACAAACGCAAAATGATGATTTCAGACCAGCGCCCACTTCCACCTAACTAGGGCGTTCGCACCTTCCGTAACTAGGGTGTTCGCAACCTTGCTGCGGAGGAACACCAAGCCGCCGCCGTCTGTGATTGGTCCAGTGGTCAGGGGCGGGAGAGTTCATCCAGTGGCT
Organism: Aldrovandia affinis; assembly: GCA_029706075.1. Lineage (NCBI taxonomy): Eukaryota > Metazoa > Chordata > Actinopteri > Notacanthiformes > Halosauridae > Aldrovandia > Aldrovandia affinis. The sequence continues at coordinate 620,292 of JAINUG010000284.1, read as the reverse complement.
TTACCTTCTGGTGGTATCTCATCCGATGGCTTCTCTTTCTCTCAGCAAAACGCTGGACAACCAGCTGAAGAGGTGTGGAGGCACAGCCACTCTACTGCGACACGTCTTTGTGAGACTACAAAGACAGTCAAATGGAGATCGCCGATATTTACTGTTTCCTCAGTTGTAGCCAATAGCTGATTCCCACGCACCAACATCTACTGTATAGACGTCTTCTGGTGCAAGCATGCAGGGAATAAAAGCTGTGGGTTTGTGGACATCGTTTCCAACTTTTGCACGAACCAGGCGAGCTCTGTCTCCACAAGGAGCGTCCCTCGGCCACCCAGTGAGCGCGGTGGGGTAAACCGTTCACACCTCTTCACGCGAAAGACGCCAGAACCTCCCTTCTTCCTCTCTGGCTTACTCTTCCTCTTCCTGTCAAGTTTTTTCCTTGCCACTGTCGCCTTAGGGGGGTCTAGGCCTGGGTTCCCTTTCGTTAAGCGTTTTGTGACATTGCATTTGTGACATTGCATTTGTGAAAAGCGCTATACAAATAAATTTGATTTGATTTGATTTGACTTACGAAACAATACCTGATTAGCGAGCTGTCGGGGGCTCCCCTCGCCCAGTGAACAATAACATCGCGTGGCTACATCATACGGCTCGCTCAGAGAGTTAGGTGACAGCGAGGAGTGCCGCCCTCCGACTGAAGGCCGCACTCGAGAGAGACGAGGATGAAAGCACGTCCTTCAATGAGATGCGCCCGTTCGGCACAAATGGAATCTCTGCTACGGCAAATGACCCCCGGCGCTAGGCCCGGTCTGAATGTGTAAATCGCCGCCGTCTCTCTGAGCGCGAATCCATTCATCGCAAATGGCTGGCATTGTGAAGAGCTACCTTGTTGCCGCATCTTATTAGTGGCCACCGGGCCCTTTGCTGTGGCGGAAACCGACCTCTCCGCTATCTCGCTTTGTAATGCCATTATTCGGAAATGTGCTATGAGCGATTGTTCAGAGCTTTGCTGTAAGAGCCAGCTTTTTAAAAATCCCAAGGACTCTTGTAAAGGGATTGGCGGTATTACACACAGTGCCCTGGGAGAGGGGAGAAGGGCATCGCTTTTGGAAATGGCATCCTGCCAGCGCTCCTCTTCCAGCGATCGCTAGTGGGCTGGCGCGGCGTGGCAGCGCGTGACAAAGAGGGAGGCGGGCTCACGGTCGCAGTGGCGACGGGCGGGCGGCGCTGGGCGAAATCTCCTCTCCGCGTTCGGGATGTCACACTGATTTATGAACAGCATTTCCGCCTAATAGGCCACATATGGAGGGAGGATTAGGAATTGCGTGTGGCCGTTCAGTCAGGGTTTTTGGGAGCGCTGAGCCTTGTTTGCTGTTGAGCTGTCGCGAGTGGCTTCTGGCTCATCCAATCGGTGTTATTATGCCGTATGTTATGTCACATAAATGTATCACCCTGACAAAGGCAGTAGCTGGAACTTTGGTCATTTGGCCAATTCTGAATAGCTATACATTTCTGTTTGAGAGAAGAGTGTGCTACGTTCCTTTTCATGTTGATATTATGATAAGTTAGTCTGCACCTCCTTAATTTGGGTGTACAGTCCTTCTTTTCTTACTTTCTATAAAACTATCACCATATTAAAACAGTGAAATTTCCCTTAATGCAGCTTAGTGATTTTGAGTGAATACAGGTGGTTACAGTGGCAGATTCATGTAGAATCTGAGATCCTAGTGTGCATTTCTGTGCCAGTTTTGTGACTAAACCTGTGAATATTTAGGGTGTGATGAAATCACATGTCATGAAATCAACCAACTTTTTCAATCTTGACCAAACTACATTTCTACATACATTGTTTAAAGAGTTTACATTTTTAGGTTTTTAATATCTGTATTTTGTTGGGTGAACCTGCAGCTGCTCTAAAAGCTTGCCATGAGGTACATTCAGTAATTTTCTGTTTCTAAATATATCTATTTTGGTGAATAACTGTCCCTCTCTGAACTTTTGATTGAATGTTCTACCATTTAGAGTTCCATACCCGGCAAAATTCTAAGTAACGCAGCAAAAAATAACATGATTTTAATATAAATGTCCCATAATTGCAAAGCATGAACTATGCACTTTAATATAACAGTATAATTATTTTGACTGTTACGCCTCATTCTGCCAGAGCTAGTCACAACTGTCACTTACGGAGAGTTCCAGAAGCTCAGGATAAACAGACACCCTTTCGAGTACCTGGCTCCCCTGATCAATGCTCTAATGTAACCGTCTTGATAGACTGCCTTATAAGGCAGCGATGCCCTGGAGGAAAGGAGGTAATTTAGCGCACCGGAATTAACCGGAATCACGCTCTGACTGCCAGGCCGATCGGAGTGCGGGGCAGTGGTGGAGGACGGGGCCCGCGGGCAGCTATCCAGAGCTTTATTGTTTTATGCAAACATCGGGGATGAAGGTGCAAGACCGGAGGGAGTGGGGGGACAAGGGTACTAATATAATAATATACGCCATTTAGCAGATGCTTTTATCCAAAGCAACTTACAGTAGTGAATGCATGCATTTTTCAGTATATGCGGTCCCAATGGGAATTGAACCCGTAAGCTAAATATGGTGAGCGCCATGCTCTCCTTGCTGAGCCACACAGAGTCCAGAGTTTCTCAGGGTGAAAGGTCAGGATACCCACTGCAAAGCCATTGCCCATCTTCCACCGCAGACTGAAGACCCGTCTTTTCAGACTGCATCTCGGCTCCCCCCTCCCACTCCCACCCCATAGCACTTGATACCTTTTTAGAAATTAATGTAACTTGTCTGTTCAGCCCTTTCTTTGTTGTTTTATGTTATCGTATGCATCTTGGTATTTACAGCTTCAGGCCTGGTTGCCGAACTGACATAGATATCTTGCAGTAGTGTTTTAGTGATGTTGCTCATACACCCACTGGTCTGGGAGTGCTGTTAGCCAGATCTCTCACTGTTGCTCATAAAACTCATGTGAATGCACTTATGTTCTCTTGTGTTGTAAGTCCCTGTGGATAAGCACATCTGTTAAATGACTGTAATGTAATGTAATGTAATGTAAAGCCACTGTGTTGACTGCCAACCTGCCCGAGCAATTCCTCTTGTGCCCATTTCACGTTGTGGCATAGAGCGATACCCTTTTCTTGTTTACAAATAAATTATCGCCCTTTCTCCCTTTTTGCGGTATTGCTGGGCCTTACTGCTCGCAATAAATCTCAGAAAATGGTCAATGCTTCTCCGAGTTCTGTCAAACCTCTGACTCCAATTCCACAAACTCAAAGCTACGTTAAGAGGACGCTGCCATTAGCGTACATTAGTCTCCATTTCAGTCCCATGATGTCGTTCCACTGCATGTTGTCCCAACGAATGCCATGAAATGGAGGACTTGACAATTACAGTATAATGGAAATTCCAATTTGCACCTTGGTGCATGTACACCATTTCCTTTCCAAAAAAGAAAAAAAAGCTTCTGTTGAAATGTCTAGAAACAACCCAGAAATACCCATATCGAAGGTAGTGTTTTGGTGGCTGCAACCCATTGCACTGTAAAGTACTCTGAGATCATGGGATGAAAGGGGCTATACAGTATAATTCCAATCCATTCATAATTATTCATCCTCGTAATTAAAAGACCCCCACCCCACCTCCTCCTTCACATGCCAATGCAATAAATCACTTAGGGACCACCATAAAGGGCTGCACTTCTCCCAAGCACTGCATGGGCCTATAGCTTTAGCGTCCTGCTACTACAACTATGTTTCAGTACTGGGCCTAGCTTTAGCATCTTGCTATTACAGCTCTGTTTCAGTACTGGGCCTAGCTTTAGCATCCTGCGACTACAGCTATGTTTCAGTACTGGGCCTAGCTTTAGCATCCTGCTACTACAGCTATGTTTCAGTACTGGGCCTAGCTTTAGCGTCCTGCTACTACAGCTCTGTTTCAGTACTGGGCCTAGCTTTAGCATCTTGCTATTACAGCTCTGTTTCAATACTGGGCCTAGCTTTAGCGTCCTGCTACTACAAATATGTTTCAGTACTGGCCTAGCTTTAGCATCCTGCTACTACAGCTATGTTTCAATACTGGGCCTAGCTTTAGCATCCTGCTACTACAGCTCTGTTTCAGTACTGGGCTTAGCTTTAGCATCTTGCTATTACAGCTCTACACTGGGCATAGCCTTCCCCTGCATTATTCATGGAGCGCCTAGGTAGAGCAGAGAGGGGTTTGCGGGGGAGGAAATGAAGGAGCATTCATGAAATGCACGAGTAGCTCCAGCATGTATACGCTAATGCCCATCAACCTCCATATTTACACGAATGTGCCAGAGAGGGGTCCTTTCAGTAGAGCCTTATTATTTTTGACAGCCATGTTTGCCTAATAAAAAAATGTCTTGGAGAGCACCTACTGTAGCTCGCTAAGAGAAATCTTCTAAATCTAGGTCACAGCTCTGCCCAGGATGTGGTTCTGCACAACAACAACAAAATGGGTATTCAAGGCTGCTTAAGCTGTCTTTTAACTGTGTGCATGATGGCTCCGTTTGCCTTTATTTTTGGTTGCAGATGAAACTCCCGTGGCTAATGCTCTGTCGAGATTTGTCTCTTCTCGATCAATCTGGCGGCTCTGACACAAAATAAAGAGAAACACCCAAAATAAAGGAAACACCAACATAAAGTGTCTTAATAGGGCACTGGATCACCACAATCCATCAGAACAGCTTCAATGTGCCTTGGCATCGATTCTACAAGTGTCTGTGGATGGGGGCATTGTCATCCTGGAAGAGACCACACATATCAGGATAGAAATGCTTTGCCATAGGATGAAGGTGATCATTCTGGATGGCTTTGCACTTATTGGTGTTTACCTTGCTCTCTAAGGGGTTGAGTGGGCCTAAACTATGCCAGGAAAATGCACCCCGTGCCATACCAGAGCCGCCAGAACCCTTTGATGTGAGAAACAAGCATTTGGGCCTGTAGGTTTATTTTCAGTGTGCGGGGTGAAGGATGACTCTTCTGATCATTTAACTTTTTCCACTGCTCCTGTAGACCATTGCCTGTGTTCTTTGCACCACTTTACTCACAAACATCTATTTTTAGGTGTAATAAGGGGTTTATGCTCTGAAACCCGACCATAGTATCCCTCTCTGTGACAGTCTCGACAGACTGTTCTTGATGAAACTGCCTGCTCACGCCGTAGATTGATATTTGAAGTCAACTGATTCAGAGTTACTCACCTGTTTTGCCTTACATCTCAAACCAGTGCATGGACATCACAGTCTGTGCTTTGGCCACAGTTGCCCCTAGTTGAGGATGTCTTTCCCGCAGACTTCCATGCTAACATCACCTTAGCCACTGTTCTTCACAAAACATTAGCAAGTTGAGCCGTCACTGAAGCTCCTGCCAAACTTGCCCCAACAATCACCCCTCTTTCAAAGTCACTAGAATCTCTTCTTCCAGCCATGGTAGCCAAAATAATGGGCATCTGGGCCTACCCAGAATTTTCATACATGAACCTAAGCATGATGGGATGTTAACTGCTTAATTAACTCAGGAACCACACCTGTGTGGAAGCACCTGCTTTCAATATACTTTGTATCCCTCATTTACTCAATTGTTTCCTCTATTTTGGCACTTAACTTGAGCTCATAAATGACCAAAATAAAAACACCCAGTGTCACTAAGGACATGTCGATGAAGTGTTTAAAGTTACGGACAGCGTATAACAATTTAACTTTCTTTCACAGGGTGTCAGGGATGTATAATTATCTCTGACAGAAATCGCAGGATAGCGTCTGACATTGTGTCACTTTGGCTCCGCTTTGTGGTTTTAATGGCGGGACACTTGTCGCACCCTTGACTGCCTTGCCTCGTTTTCTGTTTTGTAGCACCTGGCTTTAAATTTCCTCTCTCTCTCTCCGTGTATAGATTTAATGACAAAGATTTATTTGGCCGGAGGGGAAAAACACACACAAAAGGAAGAACTCCCGTACACTGTGCATCTGACAGAACATCGTTCATAAAAGAACGTGAACAACGGATAATGTTTAGGTCATTAGCGCAGTGTGACAGAGGTTTGCTAGCTGACCTGCTGTGGATTGTTAGCAATAAGTTTGAAATGTATTGAAATTATGTTTAATTTGAAAGGATTTAATAATGTTGGTTATTGTGCCCTGTGGCAGTGCATTTGTTTTCGCAGCAGGGACTGCACTGGTAAAAGAATACACACACACACACGCACATAAACACACACACAGACACATGCACAAGGAAACTGTCTTGTTTAATTTCTCTATGGTCGTTTCGTATGTGATCAAAAGTATAAGACAGCGAGGGGCACTTTTCTTCCAGGAGTGACTTGTTTTCGACATTATTACTGGCCTCTGGTAGTACGGTTGGCTTGTCGTTGGCTGGATAAGATTGTTGCCATTCTGTGCCTCGAGGACATGGTTCGGAATGCTCCATCATGCATGTAAGTACTAAATATAGGCCATAAAACATATAATTTTATTTTTGTTTAACCGCAGTACTGTAATGCCGTGGCACAATTAATTCAAATGGGAAATAAATTGTCCATTCACTGTAGACAACGATGTCAAACTGCTAAAGGGGGGCTCGCCTTATTTCCGGTGCAGTAGAGGAACAAAGCCATGAAACAATATATGAAAAAACTGAAGCATTTCAAATAAACTTGAGCTCAGAATGCCGGCTTGCTCGGTTTTGTAAAATGATCCGTGCGACTGAAATATCGGCCCGGCGTGTTCAGCGACTGCAACGTCGGAGATTAGAACTTCAAAACAAGGCCCGATTCCGCTGTAATGCAGCCTAATTCCCGGTCGCTCTTCCAGAGGAAAGAGAACCGCAGATAACACAAAGAAGAATCCGCCTAAGAATGCGGTCGAGCAAGTAAGCAAATTTAGACTTTTTGGAAGCGGATGTATGTTTAGTAAAGAATGAAGTGCTTCTTTGGTTTGTCAGATCCTCGCAGTGCTATGATCATGTCGACTCTATTTGAGCTACTTACTTTGAAGATCAGAGTACGGTCTATAAAGGAAGCAGAGTGTATCACTCTAAATTTTATTTCCCTCCGACATGCTGCACACCCTATTACGGATAAGGCCTTTGATGCCGCTCTCTTGCATTGATGTTACGCTGATGGAAAGTCTTGCTGTTACATTTGGGAATTTGTTTCTTAAGTCCTGATATTGGTCCCGTCAATAACCATCTTTGTGTTACCGCATGCCTTGTTTAGTTTAGTTTAGTTTATTTGACATTCCACTTTAAAAGAATGCAATACATGGATACATCCCAATGTACATGTACATTTTAAAAAGATGTATCAAAGATGACACGGAAAAGTCCTCGGCCTTATTTCCATTGTGGTCCTTGTTGTTATTGTTATTTTCGGTGGACTAGTTTAGTCAAATTATTTTATTTTATTATTAATAAATAGCATCAAAGTGCTTGGGGATCTGTTGCTGGTTGCTTATTGTTATTATTGTTATTAATTAAGTCTCAGAAACCAATCTCAGGTTCATCCTCCTCCGTATTATAACGTCCACGCATGCAGTGAAAGACAGAGAAATGACACAGGTTTTCACAATTACCATGTTACCCCCACGCACAGCCATCTGACTGAAAACATTTCACCGCTAATTAGATCAAATTTGACAATGAGTGCTCTTGAACCAGGAGGTTCGCGCATGGAAAGTGTTGCTTCTCCAATTAACACATTCCAAATGAACGGAACCGAATCTAAAGACTTTACCTGGGTGTAATGGAGATCGTCATGGATTTTCCCTGATTCTATATTCACAATCCTGGTTGGAAGTCTGTAAAAAGCTTTTACAAATGCTCAGCCAATCAGAGAGCAGGAGGGTCACAGCGCGAGGATCATTTGGGCTTCGGGGCCAAGGCGTGGTAAACGCCGGAGCGTTTGCTTCGGCGTCCTCACGCGGAAGCCGAGTGGATCGTTCTCGCGTCGACCGAATGCTCTCTGGTGCCCCTTGTGGTGCAGTGGCGGCCCCATTAACGGCTTTGAGCGTCCTATTGGTCAAATGATTAGGGGGCCCTGCAATGTCGGCACCGCCCTTTCGCCAAGCGGCAAAGCAGCGGAGTGATTGCCAGTCAACCAGAAAGACCCTCCAGAATCGATAAGAGAGCCATTATCGTCCGGCGGGTTTATTAATGGCTTAGCCCCCCGGCGTTCCGGGGGAATGATATTCGCTCCTATTTAGACAACGCTCCCACTCGGCCGGGGACGCCGCTCCATTGATCACCCGGGAACGGGTCTCTATAACTTTGACCGGTGATTTATATCAGATAAGCAAACCAGAATCCAATCAATTTGTGGCCCAAAACAGCCAGGCGTCAGAGCTGCCGGAGAATACAGATGAAGCGGTTCGGTTCAGACTCTCAGGAACCGGTCGGCGCCGTGTTAGGCACGCGCAGATTTCCTTCTCGCATTTTAGGTCAACGTGGGCTTGGACATTTTATCAAAGGGGTGGGCTTCGAGCAAAGGGGGTGGTGGGGGGCGGCACGCATCATATGTTTTGAAAAGCTGCTTCGGGGTGACCAGAAACTACGGTGCTGGAGAGCCTTGTTGGTAAATGGCGGCGTGGAGAGGAATTCGGATCACGGCGTGGTTGTCTCAATGTCCAGTGTCTTGAGCTTGAGCCGATGTAAAAAGCCAGTGTGAGATCTTCTGTGGACGTTGCTCGCACATTGGAATGTGCGTGCGTGCCTGTGAGAGAGCATGTGAGTGAGAGTGTGTGTGTGTGCGCGTGTGTGTACGCACACTGTAGCTTACTGTAGCTCTCTGTAATTTCATGGTGTAACAAAGGAAGGAGGCAGCAGAAGCACAGCGGGTGAAGATCACAGCCTGGACGCAGTGCAACCGTACGTCATTGTGCATGCGCAAATTAAACGCTCACTTGAATTTGTAACTCAACATGAAGAAAAACGCAAATCGTGGTTAGCTCAGATCGGGCCCTATGTGCATGCACATTTTTCACTTCTGAATGAATTATGATCACATCTTGCTTGTTATTCTGCTGTAGTATGCCCGTGTACACCAAAGCGCAGCGTCAGAAATATCGAGCAATATGCATTTCGTAATACTGTAACTATTCCGTTTGCTTTGAGTTAGTGCGGTTTTCTCCCTCATTATTTTTATGCCTGTGAATATGTGTGTGCATTCGTGTGTCTGTGTCTGTGTGTGTGCGTGCGCATGCGTGTGCGCGCTGTAGCAGGTCTTTCCAGGGAAGCAGCAGCACTAAAACTGAAACAGTGCGTGTCTCTCAAACTCTTTTGGTGGAGCTCAATGTTTGCACACACAGCAGCCGAGGCCATAAAGGAGAGGGGAATGCGGTTAATGTCAGCCATTGTGTCTTTATAGGGTCATAGACACCTCCATTAAAAAGACTGGGAGCCCAGCGCTCCACACGGTGCTTGGGAAATGGCAGGTCACCCATTCAGCGCTGAAATACAGGCCTTATTCAGGCCAGTGGAGTTCCATTAAGATTTCTTTTCCTCCATAAGCATTAGAGTTTGATTTGTACGGCGGCGGAAATGTTAATACGTTTGTGGAGCCGAGAGGGGGGTGCGCCTCTGAGTTAGCGCTGCCAATTAGCACGTCGCAGCGCTATCCACCAGACTGACCCCCGGGGGTAGATAAATGCGACTCTGCAGCTTAATTAGGGCTGGTCCCGTTCCAGGACTCTGTCCTTCCATCATGTGCTACCTTGAGGTGTGAAAAAACCCGAGCCTCTGGACCTGTGGTGCAGGAGATCAGTGGCGCTTTATGCTGCCTTTTTCCGTCCTCATATCTGTGTCAGCATCTCTCTCCATCTACGCTTTATTTTGTAAGTTTGTGTGAGTGTGTGTGTGTTTGAGAGATTGTGTATATGTGGTAGAGAGGGATGGAGAGAGAGAGTGAGTGAATATGTGTGTTGGTGGCAGAAGGTGGAGAGATGGAGATGTTTGTGTGTGTTTGGAGAGAGAAAGAGAGAGAGGTTGTGTGTGTATGTTTGTATGTGTTTGAGAGAGAGGGAGCGAGTAAGTGAGTGAATATGTGTGTGTTTGAGAGATGGAGAGATGGAAGAGAGAGAGAGAGAGAGAGAGAGAGAGTGTGTATGTTTGCATGTGTTTGAGAGAGAGAGAGAGAGAGAGAGCGAGCGTGTGTCAGTCAGGCTGTGTATGTGTGAGCCTGTGTGTTTCTCTGGGGATGCCAGTGTAAGAGTGTGCGATGTGAAAGACGTGTCACTGCCGCTGAGCCTATGAGCCGTGGGCTCGATACCGTCGGACGGTGTGCAGTTAATACGACGACCAGAGGGGGAAGGCTTAGACTGGCCCTTCCTAAACAGCACCTCACTCCTGGTGCACCTGGCTGTCTCCGCTCCTGCCCCTCCCGCTCCCTCACTCCCCCCCTCCCTCCTCTCTCCCCCCTCCCCCCCTTTTCCTTCCTTTCCCGGAGGGGGAGAGAGAGAGAGACGCCGGGCCCGTTCTGCAGGCTGCCTTCCTCCAAGCCGGAGAGGACTGATCCTCTCTTTATTGTGTTTGCTTCAGTTTGCTCCAGACTCCGGGGGGAACCGGACGTGACATGTGTCACAAACAGCGCCCCCCCACCCCTCCTCTGCCCCCCCCCCGACTTCCTCGGCTCTAAGCCCTTCTCCCTCACTTCTTTTTCAGAGTAGCAAGACAACAGAGAGAATGGAAAAGAAACATCCTCAGCCAGCCACTGCGATTCGCGGGGCCTGCCAAGGCTCTTCCACACGCAGGCTTGTAGCACCGCAGGGCCCCACATCTCACTTAATCCCGGGACCGTGACACGTGAAGTTAACTTTACGATCGCTCCTCCGCAGAGAGCGGGAAACGGGGAGAGGGGGAGCTATCTTCTGAGGAGAGTTTCCGTCCCTCTATCCCAAGGAGGGCTAGCCTCGTGCCAACATTCCCAGGGTGAAAGAAAACCCAGATGTCTGTCAGGGAAGTGATCCCAGCGGTGAGGCCCGCTGACTCGTTCCACAGCGCCGCAAGGCCTGCTATCGCTACACTCCCGCTTATAAATCACGCAGCCAAAGTAAAAAAAAAAAAAACATTTAGTTTGGGTTTTTTTCAAATCTAATTTATTGTGGCCCTGGACTCTGCTGTCCTGTAGGTTTTATTTATTAAGGAACCAGGAGCAGAGCAGACAGTGAAAGCATCCCCTGTTGGGACCGGGAGGAAAGTTCTACTGCACCACCGCAGACAAAATGGAGGGACGGAGATGCCGTAATGGGGGCGCCGGTGCATCGAGTGTCACTTCGCTTCCACTGGCCATCGTTCATCTGAAATAGGGCCTCGCTCCCCGGAGCTCGGTTTCACAGTCGCCCAAATTGTGCCGGATAAGTTGAATAACCCGATCTTGCCGAGGTGCGCTTCCCTTCGGTGAAGAAAGAGGATGTCCTTTGATCAACTGCAGGCGGCTCCTAATGCACTGCCTTCATCATTTTACATTTACATTTTAGGCATTTAGCAGACGCTCTTATCCAGAGCGACTTACACAGTTTTACAATCCATTTATACAGCTGGATATTTTACTGAAGCAATTCAGGTTAAGTACCTTGCTCAAGGGTACAACAACAGATGTGTCCCACCTGGGAATTGAACCAGCAACCTCTGAGTTACAAGTCCAGTTCCCTAACCATTATACTACATGCCTTCACCTGAGTGACCGCCATATGAATGCGAGGGGACAACTCTGGTCATCGAGTATTACGGTCTAAATTCTGGTGCTAAATTCCTTTTGCAGATGGAAGAGGACATTTCTCCCCAATTTGGAATTGCCAGCCGTGCCTCTCAAAACACTGCTGTGCCCCCCCTCAGGTACACTGCGGCTGAAGCACGTGCTTTCCCCCGACACACTCGCCCTCGAACCCAGACTGTTTTACACCCCTTTACATTACGGGGAGGTGATTGGAGGAGACGATTATCTTTCCCCGGCAACTGCTGGCTGTCTGAAGGGAGGCCGGTGTGTCATTGGGAGGAGCTAATGCAGCCGGAACATGGGTAACCTGTGCCAGCTCAAATCCGCTTGGGCGGGACAAAGCCAACGGTGTCCCACTGCAGCAGACTCCCAGTCACAGTCATCTCAACATGTAGACCACGCTCACGCCTGTCATGTGTCGGCTGTGGTGCCAAACTGCACGCCGGTCTTTGTTCCAGAGTCCCTGTGTTCCAGACACGTTTGTGTTCTCGCCGGTCTACGTTCTGAACAGTGCAGCAGGAATCCCAGACAATCCTAAAATAGAACCTCCGGTGAATCTGTGCTGGGAGTCCAGACCCCCCAGGGCACATTGTGTCATGGTCATCCAAAGGTACCTAATTAAAAAACTGTTATATAACCCTGCACCCTTGCAATTTGTCTCTCCCTGCAAGAGCAGGCACCTGCAGAGAATGTCCCTTAATGGATGACTGGTCAGCCCACTGACGCTGACCACTGACTGGCCAGCCCACTGACCTCGTTGGGATGTAGAGCCCAGGGTCCTAGAGTACACCATGTAACATGGAAAGACAAGGGGCCCCCCCCCTTACTATAGTCTTGCTTATTTTAAGTCGTTCAAACCAGTCCAGTGGTTTTCCACCACCAGCACACCTGATTCAACTAGTTAGCTACTTAACGAGCGTTGATTTGTTTAATCAGGTATGCTGGTGGTGAACCAGCTGGGGGTCCCTGAGGAGAGGTTTGGGAACCACTGGTTCGATCTACCGATCATACTAATAATGGAAATAGGATAAGAACAGGTCTTACAGGTCTTTATTTGTAATGAAAAAAATGTATATGTATATATGTATATATAAAGCCCCCATAGATGCAGTACCCCCATTGATCCCTAGGGGGCAGTGGACCCCCGGTTGAAGACCAGGAAAGGTTGGCATGAAAACAGAAGGAATTGTGATGAATCTGCGATTAAAAGACTCCTGCCTCATTGACTCAAGTGACTCTGCGTTCAGTGCCATCATATTTACAATACTGGCAAAGCCCTTCTCTCTCTCTCCCATCAAGGAGGTGCAACTGTGCAGACAAATAAGCTCGGCCTGGACTTGGCCCAAGAGAAGTCAGCAAAGTTCTTTGTCTTTGAAGGTTCCGCCTGCCCCCACCAGTCACTCAAGGTCAGTGGGCTGACCGGTCATCCATTAAGCGGCGTTCTCTGCAGGAGCGGGCAGCACTTGCAGGGAGAGACAAATTGCACCGTGTTGATACAGTGTTATATAACATTTTTCATGAAGTCCTTTTGGAAGACCATTACACACTGTGCCCTGGAGGGTCTGGACTCCCAGTAGATTTAAAGGGAGGCTCGGTTTTAGGATAGTCTGGGATTCCTGCTGCACTATTTAGAAGGTAGGCCGGCGAGAACACAAACGTGTCTGGAATACAGGGACTCTGTGATGAAGTATTACGTGGCGTGTATTGGCGTGGTGTATATTTACTGAGCATACTAGCACACAGACACACACACACTAGCTGGCACAAATGTATACACACGCAGACACACACACAAACACACACACAAATGTACACACACTCACAAACACACACACGCAAACGTACATATGCGCACACACGGAAACTCGCCCTGTGAAATGTCGTACGTGTTTCACCTCATCAGTGATGGGCCTAGACCACTTTAACAGGGGTGGCCCAAGAGTGGCACAGAACCACACAGGGGGAGGACTTTCAAAATGTAATCAGTTTGAAAAGATATGATTGACAACCTAATAACCAATCAAGAGCCAGGTGAAGTAGGGTGACACCCAGGGTGGCCAACCACATTTCAGTGGGGGCAGGTGCCCCCGCCAGGCCCCTCCCTGGACACGCCCCTGCACCACACGTTTAGTTCTACATGTGGACTGTTGACCTCCCCCGGCCCTCAGGCCCAGAACTTCCTCCAGGAACTGGGTGGTGTTTTACGTTGTCCTCCCCCTCTGGTTACGGAACAAACAGCCCTCTCTGTGTTAAGGAACGAACAGCCCTCTCTGTGTTAAGGAACGAACAGCCCTCTCTGTGTTAAGGAACGAACAGCCCTCTCTGTGTTAAGGAACGAACAGCCCTCTCTTTGTTAAGGAACGAGCAGCCTTCTCTGTGTTAAGGCAGTCTGCAGTGTCCTCAGGCCCCATTACTGGCCCAGCCCGGTCCACCGCACGCCTCCACGCCTCCTTTAAATGTCACCGGCAGCGCATCCTCTTTTCAGCGGTAATCTCCTCTGTGGCGTCCCGCTGGCCCTTCCAGGGGAAAACCCCGGCGGGAAATAACACGCCCTGTCGCTCCGCGTTCCCGCCGCCGCCCGTCACGCAGAGCGCCGGCCTCTTTCCGCTCGTGGTATTAAAGAGCGCTCGCCCTGGAAGGGTCATGTGACCCAGCAGCTGCTGGAGTAGGCCGAGGGTGACCGGATTCTCCACACTCAAATTGTTCTCGGTGGCAGGAATGTTTACATTTTTGCATCAACACTTTTTTAATTTTTACTTCTACTATGTTTTTTCAGCTAAATTTCCAATTTCATCCTTTTTTATGCACTCCGATTTGTACCTTTCAAGTCCGAAAATCGATTTTGCACGTGTCTGTGAGTCAGTGAGTATTCTTCCATACAACAGGCTATACCATACAACAGGAGACCAAGCTCAGAGGTATGGGTTGTGTTCCTAAGAAGAAATCAACTTGCACACTACTCATAAATGTTTGTGGTGTTGGTAATAAATGCCATTGGTTCAAACTTTCAAGAAAAAAATCTAACTTACTCCAGCACACACTTTGCATTGCATTTATTAGTTGGCGTTTCAGTCGGTGACCTTCATCGAGACATTTGCATTGTTGGCATTTAGCAGACGCTCTTATCCAGAGTGACTTACCGTGAGTGAATTTTAAAATGGTGAGAACAATCAGAGCTAGAGCAAGAGCCCAGTATAGTGACAATACAACAAACATCACCAGAGACAGCTGGACATTATATATATATGCAGTGGTCATGGCAATGAGTTTGTTATTATATATATAATCAGTGGTAGTGGAGTCTGAAGAGGTGGGTTTTCAGTCTCTTGCGGAAGATGGCCAGTGATTCTGCGGTCCTGACCGATTGTGAAAAATCATTCAACCACCAGGGGGTCAGGACCGCGAGGAGCTGCTGCCGGGTGCCTGAAGGGAACAGGACAGCCAGTTGGTCAGAAGAGGCTGAGCAGAGAGGTCTAGTTGGGGTGTAGGGTGTGATGAGTGTCTGGAGGTAGGAGGGAGCGGTACCCCTTGTAGCCTGGTGTGACAGCACTAGTGATTTAAATTTGATTCGTGCTGCTATAGGGAGCCAGTGAAATGTGGTGAGTGGTGGAGTGACATGCGTGAACGTAGGTTGGTTGAAAACCAGGCGTGCGGCGGCATTCTGGACTAGTTGCAGTGGCTTGATGGCCGGTAAGGCCGGTAGGCCCACCAGAAAGGCGTCGCAGTAGTCCAGACGTGAGATCACCAAAGCCTGGACCAGAAGCTGTGTGCCCTCGTGGGTGAGGAGGCATCAAGAGGTGAAGACATCAAGAACAATGGTGATGTGGGTTCTTTAACAGGCAACCCATCACCAAACATTAATTAGTTCATTAGCTAATTAGCCAATTACACCCCACCATCTGTATATTAAAAAACAATGACATTGCAATTAAGGTCAGGTAATTCCACATCCCCGTCAGCAGATGGATTTCATTTTACCTCACAGAATGATCCGGTGCATAATGAGAGAAAGAAAAACATAAAAAAGATTAAAGATGAAAAAAATACTAAATTTACATCCTTGATTACTACATTGTTGGAAGAAAATGAACAGGGAATTAGCATCTCATCAAATCAAAAGCATATTGTAATTTACAAGCCTAGGGGAGGCGTGTCTCTCTCTGACATTAGCTGGTAGCGTGTGGCTCAAACCCACCCGCCTCCATACTGCGCAATGTGGCTCACAGTCAGCTAACGTCATAACCCGGGCTCGGACCTGCCAGCTCTTCAGCATGGTCCAGCCTGCCTGGCGTCTTTACTCACTGAGCCCCTTGCTAGCATTCCTGTACAGAGAACTACCAACATAAAGGAAACACTTGAGTGAATGAAATGTTCTGGTGGCTCTGTTGTGGTGTGGGGTGCATTTTCCTGGCATGGGTTTGGTCCACTAAACCCTTTGAGGGCAAGTTAAACACCAATGAATACAAATTCTGAGTGATCGCCTTCATCCTGTGGCGAAGCATTTCTATCCTGATGGCAGTGGTCTCTTCCAGGATGACGATGTCTCATCCATAGTGGTCACTGAATGGTTTGATGAGCATGAAAATGATGTGAACCATATGCCGTGGCTGTCTCAGTCACCAGATCTCAACCCAGTTGTACACTTGTGGGAGATTCTGGAGAGGTGCCTCCAGCGATTTCCACCACCGTCAACAGAACACCTATCATGGAATTTCTCATGGAAGAATTATGTTGCATCCCTACAATAGAGTTCCAGACACTTGTAGAATCTATGCCACAGTGTATTGAAGCCATTCTGGAGACTTGTGTTGGCCCAATTACCTATTAAGTGACTATGTTGGTGATTCCTGAACGTGGTCGATTTAATATTATTATACTTCACTAGATTCATACAAAATGTCATTGACATTAATAAACTGCTAATTG
This sequence comes from Aldrovandia affinis, assembly GCA_029706075.1. Lineage (NCBI taxonomy): Eukaryota > Metazoa > Chordata > Actinopteri > Notacanthiformes > Halosauridae > Aldrovandia > Aldrovandia affinis. The sequence goes on along the minus strand of JAINUG010000284.1, from coordinate 603,633 downwards.
CTCTTGTCCAGCTACTGTCATTTTCAGGATACACTGCATTTCATTCTCATGTTAAACGTAAGGTGGCATTATTGTAAAAAAAAAAAAATGGAGACAAAAAAAAGTTCAGTTGAGGCTCTGTGAAAGGGTGTTTATCCCTCATGCATTCTAAGAGACGCTTGTCAAACGAGGAGCCTCCTCTGAGATCGAGTGGAGCATTCCACATGTCGCAGCACCTTTTCCAAATACCCCGTATAAATCTGTCAACCTTTTACCATTTTTCTCCCCCTGAATTCAATATCCCCATTGTTGTGCCCAGGAGGCGAACATGCCTACCGACTCCGGGCCCTTCAGATCGTCGTTCCCGCGTTCAGATTGCGCCGTTGTTTACTTCTGCCTATTTGCATACTTTTTGATTAAATTTGTGGATTTTGTTGTTGTTGCTGTTGTTGTTGAAAGATTAAAGCGTAATGTGAACGCGCAGCCGTTAAAAGCTTGCAGGCACCTGAAAGTGAACGAATTCTTTAATGATGATGCAGCCATTGTTTTCTTTTTCTTTTTCTTCGCTTCATTGTTTTACTCATTTTCATATATTGCTGCGACCAGCGGTGCCGGCACATCTTTAATTTCACCGCGTTAGGAGCACAAGCGATATACTACTGAAATAAAAATCTACAGCTTAAGCAGCAGAGTAATGAATGGATGACTGGCGTCTTGTAAAAGCGTAATGAGAATCATTTGGTAATTAAGCACTCGGCTGTCTTGCAGGAATCCACAGTCGATGAGAACATTGAGCTGTTACATGTACTGAACCTTAGCGGTTGGACACGTCTGAAAGCCAGCCCTGCCTTGGATATCTACTCTGGCTTATTAAACCAATGAATCCACAACAAAGGCCCTGGTTTGGATGATGATCAGCCCTCTCACTTAACGCTGTGTGACAGTGTAGTGTAATGGTTAGGAAGGAGGGCTTGTAACGCAAAGGTTGCACGTTCAATTCCCAGGTGGGGCACTGCCGTTGTGCCCGTGAGCAAGGTACTTAACTGAATTGCTTCAGTAAAATATCCAGCTGTTTAAATGGATTGCATGTAAAGAAAAACGTAAACTGTGCAAGTCGCTCCGGATAAGAGCGTCTGCTAAACGCTTGAACGTTGAACATGGAACATTGCTCTGCGAGAATGCCGTCATAGAGCGAATGAGAACGACTGGATAATTAAACGAAATAAAAACCGTGCAGTACATTCAGATTCAATCTCACGAGGTTTTAATAGCTGCTTGCTATGCAGTTTGGTAACAAGGATGGCTGCGAAGATGAGAGGCGTACTGTAAATCCTGTCTGTAGTTCTAATCCATTACTATCGATACTATTTACAGTATCTTCCAGTTCAGTTGTTATTACTTCAATCAAAACATCCATAAAAATGTTTTTCCCCCTGGTCCAGCAGAAACCTTCAATGATTTGTTTGACGCATGAAGGCTGTGGGCGTTCCAAGGTTTAAGAGATGCACTCTCTCCCTGGCACTTCTTATTTCCTGCATGTCAGACAGTGCTGTACTCTTCCAGCACTCTCCTGGAATAGCTCATTACAGTCACATGATCCAGCTGAGCCTTTTACTACTCCCGATTCTACTCCGGGCCTCGTATCTGTTCTCCACACACGTATGAATGCTAATGAGTCCGAGGTGCCACGTAATGGGCTTAAAATCTCTTATCAATGATTTGAGGTACAGATAGAAAACCTGCTAAAGCTGGATTCTTGCCAGAGTCACAATTATTGCAGATCCATTACTAAAAACACTCTTTTTAAAATTAAATTATGCATAAGTAATGACGATTTTTCTGAAGTCGGCGCCGCAACTACTGGATGCGCCGGAGGGGGGGGGTCTTGCTTGGGAACCTGTCTGTAGTTTAAAGCTGGCTGTATAAGACTGCATTACGAGTCATACATTTTGGTCCCTTTGATTTATTTTCATCTCGCGCTCCTTCTGTAGTAAGAGCGCACCACAGGAGGTCCTGGTTTCGGATGTTTCGGAGCGAAGTAAACACTTAATAATGGCTTATTTTGTTTGTTGGTCCCCGTTCGTGGAGTGTGTGACAGGAAGGTTGTGCCCCACCCCCCCCCCACAGTGAAATGCAGGTGCTGCGTTTACCTGTTTTACAAGAAGGTTCCAGAGACGGTGTCCACACCCTGCTTCCTCTTTTTATGGGCCTCTCTCAGAAATGGGGCGGAGAGCTGCCAGAGTGGGAGGAGTCACAGCATAATCCGGGAAGGCGATTGGCCTTTGGCAAACCAACACAGCGACCACCATAAATTGATCGCAAGTCACAGAGTGCTTCATTTGCATTTTTACAACCCTTGTGCTCTTCATGCATGACATTTGTCTTGCCGCTATAATTGAAGCCTTATTGCAGAATTGAGATAACCTTTCCCATTGGCCTGCGTGGCATGTCACCGCGCCCCCCCTTTGGTCTGCCGTGTTGGGATTCGCTATTCCCTTTCAGGCCTCGACTGTCTTCCTGGCAACAGGGTCAGCTATTTGCGGGAAGTAACATGCGTCAGGACCCCAACATCAGCGGCGGACAGCTCCCAATTGATCTTCCTTTTCTTGCCTTCAGCACCACGGACAGGGCCTTAGATCCCAGAAACCCTTCACTTCCATCAGTAGTGCTCAACCTTCTACAGCACCAACTGGAGTATCCACATGTGCACACAAACACACACACACACAGACACACACATGCATACAGAGAGACACACATACACACACCTGCAGACATGCACATAAACATGCACACACACATGCACATGCACAAACACACACACACCCACTCACATACACACACACACACACACACACACACACAGGGGGACACACAGGGGCATGTGCACGCCCACACCCACACACACACACACGCATACACACACGTGCAGACGTGCACATAAACATGCACACACACACATGTATATGCACACACACCCACTTACACACACACACCCATACAAACACAGGGGCACACACACACACACACACACACACCCATACACACACAGTGGCACACACACACACACACACCCATGAGTCTTGGTGCTGTCTGCATGAGCCACTCTGGAGCACACGTACATCGTCAACCATTGGAGAGGCTGGGAACACAAATTCACATTGTGAGCCCATTATTCACAGCTGAGAGAGGTTCCATAATTAAACAGACTTCTCTTTGTCTAAGGTGACCTTTGACCCATAGTGAAGCTCGCCGGAACAGCCTCGGTCGCAATTACTAACTCATCGGATGGGAGAGATCACAAAAAACAAACCTATTACAGCTGTTGTATCGATGTTTTCATTTTCACACATTATCGTTTAATCAGCTGGGACAGAGCCCACGCAACAGCGTCCAAACCATTTGATCAAGCCTTGACTCCATTACTTTCCAACGAGGCAGCAGTCATTGTCTGGCCAAATTATACTTTAATGTTCGACATCATTCGATTTGTCATAAGCAGCCGCCGCAGAGTGAAAGTAATTAATTAGAAAGAATTCCATTTAATTATTATTATTAGTTTTTTTGTTTCCAATTGCCTATTCATCCGCTTTAAATAGCAAGGCTAGGTTGTGCACCTGCTCGGGCGATCCAGACGAGAGGAACAGCAGGTGTGCTTAGCGCTCGACTAGGGCCCGTCCCCCCACAGTATCTGAGGCTGGCGCGGGGGGTGCAGGTGTCGAGCTGTGGCGTTATCAGACGGGTAACCCCAGGTGGCCGGCGACGGTATCGATGCCCTCTGAACTGACGCGGCGCCTTGCCAGGCCTCGCCGGGCCGCTGTGCAAACACGGGCTCAGACAGTTGGCGCGGCGAGCGGGTAACGTCAGCTGTGCCCCTCGCGCCGTCCTATTAATGTTTCATGCTTCCCCCGTCGCCACGCCGACGCTGTTTACCTGGCCTCGATATCCCAAGAGCGCACCGCGCGTCGAACGTGTCGCGGCGAACGCGTCCTCCGTTTTGGCTTCCGTTTGCGTTTTCCTTCCCTCGAACCCGAAGCCCTTGGCAGGGGATGGAGGAGGCAGCAGCAGCAGGCGATGCCAGTTGCCGAGCCGCAGAGGGACGCCGGCGTAAATATTTGATAAATACAAACGGAGCGTCTTTGAAGGCACCCCGCGGCGGTGCGGAGCGGCAGACCGGCAGCGTGTCCGATTTCTCTCCGCTTTCTAACGAGCACCTTTCGGAGGGAGGAGTGTGGCCGCCGTCAGCAGACGAAAGGTCAAACCCGCGAAAAGCGTTCGCTCTGGGAGGGTCCGTTGTGACTGAGGAGCGTGTGTTTTGGCGTGTTCCCGTCCCCCCTTCCCAGTAAACGATGTAGGGTCTGCTCTAATAATGTCCCTTGCGCTCTATAAATGTGCTCTTTATGTTGCGAATGAAGCGCAGGATCCTACCGTGTGAGCCCTCACAGAGAACGGAATACCGCGCTGACCCGGCCCTGTGTCAGTTAGCAGCTCCATCTTTGCTCTTAAAGCTCAGTGTCCACCATCTGGAGGAGTTATGGCTCTCATCCCCTAAAAAAATGTCAAACTCTCCCAGCTGTGCTCAAATCCAGGTAGCCCGCTCCACGGCCCTTCTCGTAAAAATGCGCCTCCCGCATCTCGCCTTAATCCCCGCCACCGGCTCGCGTCCCAGGCACGCCACGCCACGTTAATTAAAAGTTATTTCTCCTTCAGAACTTTGGCCGACTACACTTTTTCCGTCGCCGACGCGGCGGTTCGCACTCTTATCTCGAGTCGATAGCGGAGCCGCTGGAAGGGATCGCAAGCTGTGACCGCCGCCGCACCACGCGGCTTTGTCATTAACGGAAATCCCCCAGCAGACTGGATAAACACAAAGGCATTTGTGTGTTTATTTGTCAGTCTGATTCCCATGGCTGGGGTCTCTCTCTCTCTCTCTCTCTCTCTCTCTGTCGCCGGAGCACAGCGGCACAGCGCAGCGGTCCCCTGCCCCGCCACAAAAGGACGAGGTCGCATTTAGACTCTGGAATTAATCATTTTTTACAAATATCGGCGTGAATATCGGCGTCTTATTTCTACCCCCGGACACCTGGAAAAATAGCAGAAAGTGGAAAGGTTTCCTTGGTTTGATCTTTCCTGTATCTTTTTCCACTGCGTTGGATCTGATGCCATTGAAAGAAAACCGTCTTGCGATCTCTGATAGTAGTTTACTCAGAAATGCATACATTTGGTGCATTATGCATTTGAATGCGTTTGGTGCATTTGAACTGTGGCCTGGTGGGTAGCGCAGCTCGAGCTGACTGCCATTCCGGAGTCACATGATGCCTCTCCAGACGTAACTCAGAAAAAGAACCCCATACAAACAGGACCATGAACCACAGCCCGGCACACGGAGGTGAAATCCCACCGCAAACCCCAGCTCAGATGTACGTGTCATTATCAGTGGCGTAATTGTATTTTGTAATATTTTATTGAATTGGATATTTAGCTAGCCTGGACCAGATAGCGCCGGACGGTAATTGGGCTAACGCTCTTGCTCGATCCTCCGTTCTGGCGTCCTTTCAGATAAACGCTCGTCTGCGTAATGAGTTCAATTAGCGTGCTTCAAGCAAGCCCTGACCCTGATTGGGGGGGGGGGAAACATAAATGGATTGTCTCACAAATGATTAGGATTCCTAATCTTGTTTGTCACAATTAGCATCTGATGGACGCGGATTTAAACTGATCAGAGCGGTTTGAATCCGGCCTAACGCTGTTAGCAGGACCAGGGAAGGATGTGGAACTGTGGGAAACGGTTTGCTCCAATCACTCAGGCAAAGGTTTGCAGGTTGGATATGCGGGATGCAGCACAGGATAATCCCCACAGTCAGTTGCTTTGGCTGAGGAATGAATGAATGTGATGCTAATTTATTATGTCTGAACACATGGCCTGGCCTCATTCTGGTCGTGGAAATGCTGTTGTCTGTACAGTGCTTTAAAAAGTGAGACGATAAGATGCTAATTAACATGCTGGTGCGTGCGTGCGTGCGTACGCGCGTGCATGCGCCTGTGCGTTTGCGTGCGTTCGTGTGTCTCTGTGTGCACATCAGCTCCCTGTGTGCCACATCCTCCCACATTCACATTAGGCCATCTCTCTCTCGCTCTCTCTACCTCTCTCCCTCCCTCTCTCTGTCTGTCTCTCTCCCTCCCTCCTTCACACTCTCTCTTCTTCTCTCTCTCCCTCCCTCTTTCTCGATCTCTCTTTCCTTCTCCCTCCCTCTCTCTACCTCTCTCTGCCTGTCTCTCTCCCTCCCTCCTTCACACTATCTCTTCTTCTCTCTCTCCCTCTCTCTCTCTCTCTCTCGTGTTCTATATTCCTCGGTTCATACTTGGTGTTTATTAAACATCTGCCGCTCTCAGCTTCCTGCCGTCACCCAGCCGTCAGACCCACCCCCCTGTTGCTCAAAGAGCACCCCCACCCCCGCCCCAGCGCAGCCGTTTGACTGAACTTCAGCACAGCTCCCGAAGCCTCAAAACACCAGCACAGGAGCCGTTTTACTGGCGAGGCACAATGCTCTGTGACTGCTCACACGCTCAGCATCTTCCTTCAGCGTCTTTTTTTATTTTATTTTGTATTTTTTTTTTTTTTTTTTACTCCCAATTTGTGTCCTGTTCCTGCGCTCATTTCTGGTTGGGATTGTTTTTGGACGTTTCTGAGAGATAGGTGGCAGTGTTTTATACCCACCCCCTATCGGCCTGGGGCGAAGGAGAGCGAGGTGGACCGGTGGGCCCTGCACTCATTTATGGTGTCAGAGATTGATGCATCGCGCCAAAGCTGCTCGTGCACAGCAGCCCTCTTGCCAGTCCAGCCAGGTGCCCCTTAGAGACGGCGCCATTGTGTTTCTGCTGCACGTTGGCCTACATTGGTCTGCGCACACAAACACACATACACTAGCGCACACACAAACGTACAAAAGCCAAAATGCAAAAACGTGTGTTTGTGTACGTGTTTGCGTACGTGTTTGTGTATGTGTTTGCGTACGTGTTTGTGTATGTGTGTTCAGTGTACAGTGTTTGCAGGCTAATGTAGGTCAGCTGTGTGTGCGTGCGTGCGTGCGTGCGCATGTGCGTGCCTTGAATTCATATATAAAAAGACCATGTACAGCCTGGGCTGTTTTTAGATTCCTCTTGTGAAATTAAATGATGTGATCTGTGGTGGCACACAGAAGGCTGCAGATAGTACACACAGGCAGATTAAAGGAGATCCCAGCTGTGAACCTCCTGCTTGTCTCCGCTCACACTGTTTGAAGGCAGGATCTGGCTGTCGTTCGCTGGGGTGCGATAGAGGACCCTGCCAGAGCCGAGCCGGTCAGCGGCCCTCCGCCGTGGGGCGGGACTCCCGAGTACGGCCAGCAGCTCAGCCGCACGGCGCGCCCCACGCCTATTCACCTCTCCGCCCCGCGGATCGACAGATGACGAACGGCTTGCAGCCCACGGGCGGCACACGTGCGCTCACGAGCGTAATCTCGTCTCCACGGTAACCCCTCCGTCATCGGAATGCACTCCTCCGCTTTTAGCCGCGGCGATCCGTTTCCCCTGGAGTCGACGCGCTTACCCCGCTAGGCAGTTGCTCCCTTAGCCACGTTCGGTTGCCGGCGGAAACAAATGAAGCCGAGTAACGTTCTGCCGAGCCCGCCGTCTCCACTTACATAATTGTGTGTGTTTTATGCCCACCTGTAAGTGAATTAGGCGTGCGCTTGTGGCTCCGTTCGGTCGTTACCACGCAACACCTATTAGCGGCCGTTCAAGTTTCAACCCAGATTAGAAAACCTGTCTGTGTGAGCGCTGTGTAGCGGTCCAGCCATTGTGAGCAGGCTGTGGGGATTCATCTTTGGGGGTGTTTTTGGAGCTGTTGTCGCACGTTCACACTGCGCGAGTCGAGGTGATTGAGGTTTGTGAGGAAAGATAAGCCTTGGTCTGCCGTGGAGATGTATTTGTACAGAAGGTGAGGGTTCGAGAGGAACAGGGGGAGCTCATCCTTTATCCTGCAGGCCCCCAATGTGCCCTCTGTATCTCTCCAGGAAATCTCCCGCCACACAGATCTGTAGATACTCCTCCAGTCACGAGCACCAGCCCGCCCGCCCTCCCGCCGCTACAACTACTGGTTTTGTTCCTCGCTGGAATTAACCTCCCGCTGTGAAAGCGTCACACGGTCCCAGCACGGCGACGGTTCATTCGCCTGCCGCATCTGCACCGAGACGCCGATCGATAATGTTCCTTTTCCCCCGTGGGGTGTGTTCTTACTGGCGGCGAGCAGCTTGGCGAGGGCAAGAAGGGCACAAACGCAGGAGGGGGGGCGCTGACCTTTCTGCCAACCCCTCCCGCGCACATATGTTACCCTGATGGAACCGGGGGCGTCTTTTGACATTTTAAACACGCGCGGCTCTGGCTCTCAGGCGCGGGTCACGAGGTCACGCGCTGCAAACGGGCAACACGTGCATCCCAGGTCAAGTGAAGGAAGAGCATCCTGTTGTCATGGTGTCGTTACTGTGATGTGCACCTAGACCCAAAGAGGGGGAGGGGAGATGTCATGTATGGCGATGGCGATATCTCAGACATTTTCTGTCTCTTCTCTTTCTCTCTCTCTCTTTCCCTCTTGTTTTTCTCAATCTCTTTTAGTCTGCGTGCGCACACACGCGCGCGCAAACGATCACACATTTTAAGCAAGCACAATGCAGAGGTTAAGAGCAAAATTGAAAAACGAGATGGTCGTCCTTGACATGCAGCACAAAGTGTGTTTGCTCTTCGTGCGTGAAAGCCAGAGGCCCTCTCCCTGAGTGTGATCACTAAACCAGATTCCAGTGGGCCTGACAAAATACCTTAGTAATTAAGCTGTGGATGGATAATTATTTTTTTCCACAAATAGAGTTTCCTCCCGCCGCCCACCTCCGCGCACCGGCCGTCCGCTCTCCTCTCCTTTTCGCTAATCGATGAATCGACGGCCCGTCCGCGTATCGCCGCCTCTCCCGGCTTTCAGCCGGAGCTTCTGCAGAGCGGGCGACAAAGAGTCCCTGCCTACCCCCGCTCATCCACCCCAATTAAAACCTGTCCCGCGGCTAAACGCAGTCCAGACACAATCCTTTTTTGGAGAGCGGGTTCCTGGAAGGCATCCGTTTCTTGCGGCCCAACTGCGCCGCGCAAACCCAGTAACACGTCCGCAACGAGGCAGGGACGTAATTAAATCTGTGTTTTGTGTGGCTGTGTTGGTAGAGCACAGCGTTGGCAACGCTTAGGTTGTGGGTTCGATTCCCACTGGGCCCACATATACAGAAAAATGTATGCATTCACTACTGTCAGTCGCCTTGGATAAAAGCATCTGCTAAATGGCGTATATTATTATATATATTAAATCTGGTAGAAGGGAGAGGCCGTGTTGGTGCTCGTGAGCGGGCGAGCGTTTGTTGACGTCGAGGCCGAGCGGCGGCGCAGAGGGAAATGCAGGTGGTGTTGCCGTGGCGACCTTCGTGCTCTGAAAGGCGCGAATGGCGGCGGATGGCGGGCGGCCGGCGAGGCAGAGCCTGGGCGCGGCGCGCTCACGCTTTATGGACTGAGCTGATGGAGCTGCCAGCGTTAATAAAAACAGAGCCGGGCCTGCGCTGTCAGGGGACCATGTTTTCACCGGCACCGGCTGGGAAGCGCTGACTCCCTGACCCGGTAAATAACGGCTCTCGGCCAGCGGGGGGCTCCGGGTCTCCATGGCAGCCCCCCTTAACAGCAGCAGAAGCCCAGGGCCCGAGCGAGCGAGTCAGCTAGCTGCTAACTCCTGACCCCAGAAGATTGATGTGGGATCTGTGGCGGAGGGAAAATATCAGTTTATAACAGAGGCACATCTTTTTCCACGGTTTTTTCACAGTCAGAAATAAGGTTGGTCAAAGAGGGCTCGGGAGGAAGTGTGTACGTGTTTTATTACACCGGTCGCAGAGTGACTACGTGCCAAAAGTCATGTGCAGACTGGAATATTAGCACCGCGTTAATATATCTGATATTTGTTAGCCCCTTCAGAGGTAGTTTAAAGTCATGGGAAATCATGACAGCCGAACCAGATTTACAGTAGACGGTTCCTGCTCTTCTGTTGAGTTTGGTTCAGTGTACGCAGTCTTGAATCACTGGGTTTTTCTTTGGGGGACTTCCAACTTATTGGGCCAAGTCCTGGATCCATATTCATCACTTTTCCCAAACGTGGTAAACACCAGCACATCTCCATATCCCTGTATATATACAATATATTTACAATTTTTTCTCATTTTTCTCCCCAATTTAGTAGCCAATTATACCCTCTTTTTCATGTCAATTATCCCCTCCCTCATAATGAGAGCTCGCTGCTCGCTGCTAGTCCTGAAACCGGTAGTGACACGCGCGGAGCACTGCCTCTTCTGAGCACCGCCTCTTCCACAACTCTGACAGCCAACAGGGCCACCCCCTAGTGGCACCCTGGGGCCCGGCCAGCCCCTAGTGGCACTCCCGACAGACTGGCTGGCACGACCTGGTGGAATTGAACCCGGGTCACAGTGGGCAGCGTCGGACGTTCTACCACCCCGGGAGGCCCCACACAGACAGATATCTGATTGTTGTCTCTACAGCTGCTCTGTCTTCATCCTACGGAGTAAAGTTGGAGACGCCGACAGAGCACTGGTTCTCCCGATGCTCCCAACCTGCCTTACAAAGCAGCTGGGTGCTCCTGCACCTGACCATCTAGTTCACTAAATTATTCTTTGCCCTCTCCTCCACTGTACATTATGAGAGGTCTTCATTATCTGTTGTGTGTCATTTGCACTTTCTGTTTGTTTTCAACAGACACGTGTATGTGATTGATTGATTGATTGATTGATTGATTTTGATTGATTGATTGATTTTCTATTTCAGTGTCTTACACTCAGAGGGTGCCTGGTCCGTATGGGCTAACAAGACACTCATTTGTATATTCAGTTTACAATGTAAAGTTTTTTTTCAAAATACAATGACAGTTTACAGTTACCAGGAGATATATTAGTTTCCGGGTTTTACACAGTAGACACCAATATTTAAATGGTTACCTGTATGCCATTGTATGCATAGTATAATATTTTGTTGTTTTGAGGTAGTATTATAGAAAAATGTGCACATGCAATGCAATTTTTCTTCTCTGCAAGCGTTTCTAAATAAATTGAGCGATATCCAATATGCCCTTTCTGAAAAAGCATCCAAGCCTGTGTTCATCATCTAGCCAGAACACTTCAGGATTCATTTCAAAGATTTCACAAAAAAGAATTTGTCTTCGATCATCATATACCACAAAATGAAATTAGATTTAAATTGTGTGTATCTGTCCTTGCATTGTCAGACCTCGTTAGTGGAATGACTGGATTGGACTGATCTCAGAACAGTGTGGTGGTCGCTCTCAGGCATGAAACAGGGCGATTCCGTACTAAGAATTCACTGATCTCAGAACAGTGCGGTGGTCACTCAAGTGAGGCATCACCCACTGAGAGCTCCTTCCATGTGTCGGCCGAAAGGGACCCTCGCCACTCTTTCTCTTTCATTCTTATATCGTAACAAACCCTCAGTCTCTGGACCTCTTCCGTTTTTCTTTTTTTTCATTTAATTGGATTTTACTTCACAGCGGGAGTCCCTCCCAAGTTGCGCCTCCGTATTTAATGAAAAATCAGTCATCTCGCCCAGAGAAAGTGCTAAAAATATGTAACAGTAAAAGTTAAAAAGCGCTCTCGAGATCAGTCATGCGTTTCATTCTGTGACTGCTCACGCCTTTCGCCAGTCCTGCTGAGAATGCCTTTTTCAAAAATGTTTTTAAAAATATTTACTTAAAATAAATGTGTAAAAGTAAAGGCGATAGTGACCTGTCTGCCGCTAATCACACTCTGGCTTTAAGGGCTCGCCGCAGCGGTCCGGCAGGACGTGCATCACTGCACGCATTCTCACCTGAGGATTATGCAAAGGTCAAGTGGGCGGGGCTGAGCTTGTCGGCCAATGGGAGAGAAAGATCCCGGTGGAGCGGAAATAGGCTGCTAAGTGAGTTGGGGGCCCTGTTTTATTGCAGCTAGAAAACCAATTAACCGGCCCAGTGGTGGTGTGGGCTGAGCACGGCCATGTCTTCTTTGTCACAGACCTGCGCGGCGACAGGGCTCAGGAAAAACCCAATTGGGATATTTAGCAGTGCGGGAAGAGCACAGATTGGGTATTCGCACAAATAACAATGGAGCGTTTTTTAGAATTGATTGTGTCCAGCTGCAGAGGAGAATACATTCTCTCTGCCTCTACCAGGTGTCAAATGAAAAATGAACAAGTACAAATACACATGCATATGAGCGTGCTCACACACACACACACACACACACACACACACACACACACACACATACACACAAGCATGTGCACACACACACACACAAGCATGTACACACACACACACACACACACACACACGAGTGTACCAAACCCACACACACACATGCACGCACACATATAAACACACATGTACACACAGACACACACACACACACACACACACGAGTGTACCAAACCCACACACACACGTACACGCACACACATAAACACACATGTACACACACACACACACACACACACACACACACACACACGCAGACATGCACACAAGAACAGCAGGAACTCCGAGCGCACGGTGCTGGTGGGTGTGGCGGCCGGCGATGTGCATCACAATGAAGCGAGGAACCGCGGAGAGAGGAGGAGGCGCGTCGCCACGCTCTTGACAGGAAGCGGAGCGATCGGAGGAAGGAGGGCTGCTGGTTGCTCGCGACGGGCAGGTCTCTGCCGGGCACTCCGGCACCACCGGGACAGAGCTGCCCGCCGAGCTGGGAGCGGGTTAAGTGGAGCACGACTGACCCGCCAGCGGATGTGTTCGTCTCGCCTTGACCGCCGCCTGGGCCCCCCACTACAATACCCCACACACGATTTAATAACTACACCACAAAGCCAATGTTTCCAGCAGGGAGGTCTTTGCGAGGAGTGGGAACTGTTTGTGCCAGATGGTTTTTCCTTCTTGTAGTTTGCCTGCTCCCCAGCTACGGTGCTTGAGGATGGCGCGTAGAACATGCCCTGGTATGACCCTCCATCACTGTGCTGTTGTGGAGCTGCTCAGCCCGCGCCAGTGTAGCGGAGCTGGTTCTGCCCGCAGTGAGTTTCGAACCGAGGATCTCAACGCGACAAGAGAGCGATTTAGCCCGCTGAGCTAAAGACTCAAATCTCTAACTCTGGGAAGTAATCACACTCTTGTCGACGTCACATTCTGTAGCGGAAGCTCACGTGTTAAGAGCTCTCCAATGCTACACCAGCGATGCCCAGCTGGCACGTCCTCGCGACCCAGCATCTCCTTTCCACCAAGTGGGGAACGTGGGTCCGTTTTCAGCGGGAAAAGCCGCCCCCAAGCGACGGAAATAAGGGACGGGCGTCACGGTTGCATTTTAAGCCTGAAGATTAACTGTGAGCGAAAGATAAGAGGAAATGCACGGCTGAATCAGAACATTACATTGCATAGATACGCCAAATCACAAACCTACAAGAAATCATTGCAGGATTATAGTGAGACCAGCAGGGAGGGGAGGGAGGGGGGGGGAGGGAGGGAGGGAGGGAGGGAGATTGAGAGTGTGAGACTGAAAGTGTGTCTTTAAAAAACGGGCGACGGCAGCCTTTCCCATGCAGGAGTATTGTGGATGATTTCCCTGTTATGGAGGGGGAGGGAGGGGGGCGTTACCGATGCCCCTATAACCTGGCTCTGTAAATGAAGACAGCAGGACTTTGATGTTAGGAAGGGTTCTTGGACTGACTGAAAGCATTACCAACAAACCTCCATCATCCGGGCGGCTGCCGCATCATAGGGGCTCGGGGGACATGTGAATCATACCAAACAGGTCTCATCCTCTGTGTTCAATCTCATCTCAAGCACCACACAGGCAAACATAGCACCCATGTGCATTTCCTTTGAAATGGATACACTCCAAAATATGACTAATGGTGTAAAGCAGTGCATGTACTATGTTCACTATCTTCTGCATAGAAAACAGCGATGTACTGCATTACTTCATTGTAGAAGGCATATAGATTATCATAACCCATTCTCCCATTTACCAAGATCAGCATATCGCTGTTGAAAATAGTGAAACTACAGTGAAAATTAAGTTACATGTGCGGTGTGGTGTGCGCTGCCTGTCAGGGTCGCGGTTAGAAAAACCTGCGTCTCTACCAGACCGGCCCTGGTCGTCAGCCCAAGCGGGGGGGTGGCATTTGGCTGTCTGCCCCAGGGGGAGGGGGGAGGGAGAGCCGGCTCGGGTCCGCTGAGAAGCACGGAAAGGAAGTCTCCAGAACGTGGGTGGGTGGGTGGGCGGGTGAGTTCTGTTTTGGAGGAAAAGTGGAGGTCGCTGCCCACGGAGAATTGGCTTGCCTTGAGTGGTCGAGCGACAGACCCGTGTGGAGAGGGCTAATTTAAATAAATAGAGGGTGCAATTGGCTACCAAATTGGGAGAAGAACGGGAAAAAATAAAAAAAAAAAAAAGTTACATGTGTAAAGTTTAGCTGCAGTTCACTCAAGTGTTGTGCAGGTGCAGCCAAACACACACCTAGCCCTTTGCTATCTAAAATAGAAAGACAGAGGCAGATCTGTTTTTCCCGGAATTCTCAGATTTCCAAGTTCTTACTGAGAATCACTGAATAGCGGAAAAAACCACATCAGTCCCCGCTACCCTGTCACCGCGGTGAATCGCTTCAGCTCAGCTGAACATGGCATTTAATCCGAGAAAATGTTTAGGCGTTCTAAGCTTGAATTGATAAGAGCCCCTGGGACCATGGCAACTTGATGCCGAAGACACGGATACAAAGCGCGCCATGGAGCTCTCAGAAATGTAAAAAAAGAACGAAAAAAAACCTCATCCATATTTCATGGTCAATATCGCTTATTTGACAGGAAAAGAGCGAGCGTTCTCCTCCTCCGGAGGAGCGCGGTCATGGAGAAGCTCACGAGGCCGGTGATGCCAGCTTAAATGGAGACAGGAGGAGCCAAGCGTATCGATGTCAAACTTTTCTCCTTCTACAATTTCACCCAATCATGATGCAGTGGATATCGCGAAGGACCCAGCGTTTGCGGCGAATGTTTTTTTTTTTTCTTGCTAGTCAGCGCGTGAAACATGCCAGGGCTGTTGTTGTCCGTCAGCGTTAACGTATGGTTATGGTTCTGCCCTCCTACGCAAAACAAACAAGCATTATCTGAGGCCTTGAGTGTTTCTGTCAACGTGAAAATGGAGGCCTGTCTGTTTTGTTGTTGTTGTAGAGAGCACTCCATGCTCAGCGCTAGCGTCTGTCCGTGACAGGGCGAATTAGAAACCGTCTGTTGGAAATCGATCAGCTGAAGCCTTTACAAAGGATTGTGAAGGAGATAAAACAGTTGTAACTAGCGTATTGTTAGGCTCAATATATGCGACATGAAAATACTCCCACATACAGACTCACATTTGTTGACAGTTTTGTTGCCCCCTTCTAGTTCACAATTACTGTTCATACAGAGTCGCAGAATATATATATTTTGGCGACGTAATGCATTTGGAGTGCTGTTAGAGATTACTGGATCCGGGCCTGCAGAGTTAAGGTGAATTGATACCGTGTTCTATATTCTTATGGCCAGCAGGTAACTGGAATAATGACTAACACAGAGCACCTGCACAATCTTCGATCGCTCACATTCTCACCTGTCACTGTTGGAAACCTGACAACCAGTGCGAGCTGATGCAAAGAGGCATTGAAATGACACGTTTGGTTCTTTTAGGAAGAACTAAGCCCAGCAAAAGTTCTTTTGGAAAAGGCATAAAGTAAGCTATTTACAAATATGTCATGCCTTGTCCCAAAAGGGCCAGTGACATTTTGTTCTTGGTACATCGAAATGAACGGTTTCCCTGGAGTTTATTTGCAAATGCTTACTGTCTGGTACTGTAAAATTCATATTTAATTTAAAGCTCCACTTACAGGCAATGTTATATGATAATTGCAAAGTGTTGTAAACTGATTTTTCGTAGCTGCCCTTCAATGATATTTTCACTGTTTAATGTTACATCTTCCTTTAATTGAATTTATAACCTTTAGTTCATTTCTTCACCAAACCCTATTGTCAAAACGAAAAATCAAAAGCCATTTTATTTTTTTATAGACATATCATTACACATCATTAAAGACATCCCTTTAGTCTGCTAAAAAGTATAGACCATTGCACAATTATTTAATGTTTTATAGGTTATTTCTGCCCAATGGAGTCATTACGGCCCTCTACAAAGCATACGAACCCTTATATGGAAGGATACTTAAAGGGGACACTGGTTATCAGTAGACACTAGACCCATCATTTCCTATATTGGTACAGGCAACTAAAATGGTACAGGCCCACATTAGGGAGATGAACGTGCGTATTATGGCGGGACTATTGAGTTCCGACATCCTCAAATACGCCACACTTTTTTAAAACAGAAAGACAAATGGTTCCTGTGCATGTGAGCTAACGTTAGCTTCCCAAGAGAGGTCTTTAACACTGCCAGGTGATGTTTCACTTCCTAGAGGAAATTAATTTGTGTTCATTTTGCTGTGGTTCTGTGTGGCTAAGTAGGTAGAGCGATAAAAGCGTCTGCTAAATGGCATATATACATATACATACATATATATATTAATATATTATCCATTATCCATTATCTAAGCCGCTTATTCCTGGTCAGGGTCACGGGGGGGGTGCTGGAGCCTATCCCAGCATGCGTTCCGGGCGAGAGGCAGGAATACACCCTGGACAGGTCACCAATCCATCGCAGGGCACTATGTATATATTAATAGTGTATATTGCGGGAGGCTATACATCCACCAGCTGCAGAGCATGCACAAGCCTTTCTGCCAGCCCAGATGTGAGAGGAACTCTGGAGATGGCGTGTGGGATTGGTGTCGCTGCATGCCGTTTCAGTCGCCCCACCGCAGAGCACGGGACGTGCGTGAGCACCGAGGCGAGCCAGAGGAAGTTCTGGAAAAGTCCGCCTCTCGGTCGGCGCTCTCCGAGCTCCGTGTGAGGGAGCGTAAAGAGATTGCTTTCATCCCCGGCACGTCGGCTCCTCGGGGGAGATATCTCTGTATGAAATACGGTCTCATTC
Source organism: Aldrovandia affinis (assembly GCA_029706075.1). Lineage (NCBI taxonomy): Eukaryota > Metazoa > Chordata > Actinopteri > Notacanthiformes > Halosauridae > Aldrovandia > Aldrovandia affinis. Next base: position 586,480 of record JAINUG010000284.1, on the reverse strand, counting down.
CTGCAAAGTAAAACCTCAATATCTTCCAGAGAGCGTCGGCATGAAAAGAAAATGTAGCCGGCGGCCAAACGGGGCTCGGCTGTTACCTGCAGTCAGGCCCAGATTGAGTTTATCCACCGCGATGGACCGCTGTGCCAGCTGCTTTCTGCGGCAACGGCTGTCCTCCCGGATTCCTCCGGCGGAAACGGTGAAAGCTAACGCGGCCCCGGCATCGGACCTCGTTAGCCGCTACTGTTTCTGTCAGCCTTAAATTTCCCACGCGAACCAAGCCGGGTACAGGCCGCCACTCAGGGACACACAGAAGAGCTTCTGGCTGATGCTTCTGTCTCAGGCTGGGTAGTGGTTGTGTTGTCGCATGACAGAGCAAAAGACAAATACAAGTGGCATGAGAAGATCAGTCATCGAAAAGAGACAATATTCGATCAAGAACAACCGATGGGGATGACAAACAACACCAAGAAGACCAGGAGTCCAAACACAAGACTGACGATCAACACACAACACAACGCATTGTACTAACCAGTGAATCAATTCTGTATACACTCAGAATGTCAAACCTGCTTACGATAAAACATGAAGGAGACGTGAATTATGTTACCAGATGGGAGCCCCCCCCACCCTCTCCTCAAACTCTCTTTCTTCTCCTTGATGAAATGTCTGTCCACTCGTATTTGGGGGAGGCTGCAGGGGAAAACAGCCACACTATCGTTGACCAGGCTTATTTCTATTCATTTATCTATTCATTGTCTATTCAGTGAGGCCAGCTTTCTCTTCCCCCTAGCTTTCTTCCCTCCTCTGTGTCACTATAACCCCCCCCCCACCTTCCCCCCACCCCCTTGGGCTGATGTAAATAATAGTGTCTTCTAGAACCACAGTCAGGTATAAAATCGAATGCAGACCTGACCTGAATGGAAAATGCACAGTGGGGGAATGGTCAGATCCAGTTTCTTGCCCGCGTAGGCCGCTAGCTATGCACTCCACGTTTGGGGCGCTTGGAGACCTTGAGGAACTCACTGGCCCAGGTCCCTGTACACCTGCAGAGGGAGCCCTTCCTAAAAGTGAATTTTTATTTTCCACCTTGGACTGGCCGTCATGACTTCCTCCAGCAAGCCTTGTTTCCCTGACGATCGCTCTGTAAAAGGAGTGAATATATAATATAATATAATAATATAATATAATAATATAATATAATATATGCCATTTAGCAGACGCTTTTATCCAAAGTGATTTACAGTAGTGAATGCATACATTTTCAGTATATGTGGTCCCAATGGGAATTGAACCCACAACCTAAGCGTTGCCAACGCCATGCTCTACCTGCTGGGCCAAACAGAACCACAAGAGAGTATGAGCTCTTTAGTATGCACATAAGCTTGCAAACAATAAAATAAATATATAAAATCACCCCCATCCCCATGCACAGAGGAAACAGTATTGAGTTTTACTTCTAAGACTGCCTGGAATCTAGCCCTTATTTGCGGTCACGTCCTTGAGCAATTATCGACAAAGAGAAAAGGGAGAACGGCATGACAAGGACCTACGCTGAGCTGGGCTGTCTAACCGATGAAAATGAGTATGCAAATGAAATTGTTGCTATAATTGCTGTAGCACTAGGATGCAGCCCTGTTAACAACGCTGGCGTGGAGGGAAAGAAGGTCTAGGTTTCTGTTTGAGGCTCCGTGAAACGGCCTTGCTACGTGCGGCGCTACGTCATCCGTACTCCTACAACTGCTCAATGGCAATGGCGGACGTTCTCACGGCCATTTTACATCTTATAATCTACTTCATTTAATGGAATTCCAACTGACCCATCTTGAGAGTTATGTGTTATGAGTTATTATTAAGTTAACAGTTATGCGTATCATATTTAGATTCACCACATAATCACTATTCGATTTTTCCACATGTTATTATTTTTTCCCTCATCACACCCTCCAGTGGGAAACCATACTCTGCAAGACCAGGCGGTTCCAGGTGAATGTTTTTTTAGTTGCAAATCAGGAATAGTGAGGCTTTTGGCTGGTGCTGCAGTTTTTTATGGCAAATGCCAAAGTAGTCAAGAGGCCTGGCAGTCAATTCTGTACTTTTTTTATTTTCATTTTTATACTTTTTATCCTTTTGTTTGAAATGCCCAATCATATTCTAAGCTGTTCTCGCTGCAACCTCCACTGTCAGTTCGGGAGAGCGGAGACAGGCATGCACTCTCCTTCAAAACATGTGATGTCAGCCGACGCTTCTTATCTCTCCGCAGTCTACAAGCTCACACAGACATGAGTCAGAGGAAGACACTGCTGTGCATTGTTATACAGACAGATTTTGGGTGCCCGATTGACCAGCAGTGGTCGTTAGTGTGCGACGAGACACAGACCATCCGTCCAGCTTAATCTCTCCTTCCCTGGGCAATATGAGACCATATTCCACACACTAGAACAGTGCCTTAACAGGATGCAGACCTCATCCACACACTAGAACAGTGTCTTAATGGGATGCAGACTGTGGGACTCATCCACACACTAGAACAGTGCCTTAACAGGATGCAGACCATGGGGCTCATCCACACACTAGAACAGTGCCTTAACAGGATGCAGACCATGGGGCTCTCATCCACACACTAGAACAGTGCCTCAACAGGATGCAGACCGTGGGGTTCATCCACACACTAGAACAGTGCCTTAACAGCATGCAGACCATGGGACTCATCCACACACTAGAACAGTGCCTTAACAGGATGCAGACCTCATCCACACACTAGAACAGTGCCTTAACAGCATGCAGACTGTGGGCCTCATCCACACACTAGAACAGTGCCTCAACAGGATGCAGACCTTAGGGTTCATCCACACACTAGAACAGTGCCTTAACGGGATGCAGACCACGGGGCTCATCCACACACTTCTAGGCATACGACTCACTTGCTGAAAACAAAGCATGATGGTTGCTCTTGGTCGGAGATGGAAAACCATCTGGAGACTGCAAATAAGAAACCTTGCTGCTGCCTTGTGTGCACCAGAAAGACCTTTCCCGCCAGAGTGGCGGACACGCTCGCCCTGAAAGTGTCTCACGCCACGGCTTACTGCACCGTCTGTAGTTCCTCGGGGATGTCATTTGCCTGAATAAGTAATGCTTCCACGATATATGGACTTTGACACTTCTTTAATGCGGCTCTCGGTAAACAAGCGTAACTCAGGCAAACGACGTTTCAGACAAAACACTTTTTACGGACGCGATAAAAGCGGCGCGATAAAGCATTCAGAAACTCGCCGGAGAGATACAGTACGTCCGCCCCGCCTTCGCTCTGAGCCCTCGCCCATAAAACGTTCCCAGGAACCGCCGCGCGCCTCAGGAGATGGCGTCACCCCAGCAATCAGGCCGATCAGAGGGTTCATCTTAATGTCGGTCACCTCCCTCCCCCAAAACCCCCCGGCCCGCCCCTCTCCTGGTGTTTTTGCAAGAAGTGCCATTCCGCCGAATGCAGCTGCGTTTAATTAGACCCAGTGGACTGATTCTGACGTCACACTCGGTTTTAATGTTTTAAAAAGCAATCCCTCCTCCCCCGTCTAACAGCAAGCAGCGCAGTGACAAGTTACAGCTGAGTGAGGCGAGGCGGCGATACCATTTGCTCTCGGGACCTTTCCGTCCCTCAATCTCGCTGCCGTGATGCTTTTAAGAATGTTTTTTTAAAATCTGTGACTTACTGATTAGTGTTTGGCATACATGCCCCTTGTACTTGCTTTCTGTGCGCATTTGCGCTGAGCCCAACTGAATTTCCGCTCGAGGGTTTAAAGTCGAACGGAATTGAATTGAATTGAATGTCTCATAGAGCTTGTGACCGGTAGGTTGCAGGCTCGAATCCCTGGTGGGCAAGCACAGCCGGCGGCCTTCGGCGAGCCCGCCGCGCTCGTACTGTACTTTGTCGGTCACAGCGCCGGATAGATTAAATAATGGATATTGTGTTGCTGCAGTCTGACGTTTTAGTCCGAGGGAATATATATCAGGAAGGTGGGGAACAGATGTTCCTCCCAGAATTTAATATTTTGTTTTAGGTGTACACTCAGACGCAGCTATTTCAATTTGATTATCGTCGCCCACCGACACTGATGATATGCAAATGCAGTATAGAAGCACATAAACCTCCTGGGCCTAAAGTGATGAATGGCGCTGAATTAATGGAGACACTGCCCCCCCTTCCCCCCCTGCCCCTCCCCAGCCCTGTCCCATTTCATCAGCTGGTAGCTGCGGTACAGAATAGTGTTGCCCCACTGTTCCTTTTGGGGTTTTTTGTGTGCGTGTATGCATGCTTTACAGTTAACAAATGACTGCACTGGATGGAATAGGGACCTCTTTTAATCTAATGAGAAGTCATTTGACCAAAAAAATAGTACAAATGAATGTGTGCATTTAAAGCAATCTAAGATACAAAGTAACAAAGAGCAGCAAACTGAAGTCTGCAGAAATGCATGGATTTGCTAAACATACATATGGTGGGAGGAGGGGGTTGGGGGGGTGACCAGCTGACCCATGAATGAAATGGCAGTGCATCGGCCTTTAAATAGCGCTCTGCTAACCCTTTAATTTCCAATTGCGCGTTCAGCGCACTTCAAATTGCTACGTGAGTCCTCCCAAACTATTGACCATCACATACACTGCATTGATAAGTCTGCGAGTCTCAAATCTAATAATAATCTAATAGTATTTTTATATGACTTTTTTTGTAATACCTTGCATTTCCCGCACCGTGAAATACTACACCTGCACAGTTTTAATCTTACAATCCGGATGGCTATAAAAAATAAGACAGATAAAGTGGGATGAGTGTTGGTTTAGGGAAAATCCCCCCCCACCCACCACTTCTCGGGCTACCTATCAGTGCCATGGAAACCACTGGTAGCATGTGGGGGGTGAAAAGCGTTCAGGATGGCCCAAGACCAGACAGAATCTTAGGCCCCCGAGCCCCCCTTCAGGGCTGTTACGCAGGTGTTTGATGCAGACGCGTCCGAGCAGCCGGGCTCACACCACCTAGTCTGGGGGAAACAAAATGTCAGAATAATGACTGACTGTCGCCGGAAGCGATTTCCGTTCTGACAGATGATCCGCTGGGTCCTTCAACTTCGAGGTTTGAGTAGAGGCCCCTGTCTCTTTCTACTTGCATCGTCGACAGACTTAGGTTCTGTCTTCCACATTGCTCTATAGCCATATGTGACACTGGGAGAGGTGGAGAGAGGTGTAGAGAGGGCTGCGCCTCCCTTTTGGCTGCTGTCAGGTGCTCCTGTTCCCTCCCACAGCCTGGAGAGGACAACAGGGCCTTGGGCAGTAGCGGCCTCACCTACAGGCAGGCTCACCTGAGGCTAATGAGCAATCAACTCAGCTGTGAGCCATTGCTGTCATTAGGCCGTTTTAAAAGCACAGCCTGCCATGCCTGATTGGGGAGTTTTTTGGGCATTGGGCAGATGCTGGCTTTTTGTTTCTGTTTTCCTACAAGGCACACTGCCATGTTTTCATTCCAACCACCACTTAATCATGCTCAAGTGATCATTAACAGACGACCGATGCAGATGATAGGTTGGGAGCGGAGGTTGGAATGAAGACATGCAGGGCAGTGTGCCTTGTAGGAATGGATTGAGAAACACTGCTCTAGTGAATAGTTTTAGTTTTTTTGTGGTTTGTTTTATTTCATACAAGGATTAGTAACTGGCCATTGGCCTAATGGAACCCAGTTTTTGGTTTGCCTTTCATCTACTCACCACCTGGAATGGTGACCCCATCTGCCACCTTGCTCCACCATATTTGTAGGCCCCCGACTCTTTCTTCTCTTTCTCTGCTCACACTATCCACAGACTTCTGGGTCCCATCCCTCTGTGACCATACTCGATGGCCTCATCTCATTCTCCTTCAGCCAGTGCTCATTTAACTTTCGCTCTCTACAACTTCCTCCTTTCTAACGGAGCAGATTTGCAGGTCCCCCGGTCTCACTCTCTCCACCCTTCCCATTGTACCATTTCCCCTCACTTTCTCCTCAGTCTGTCAGCAAACATGTGTATGGGCCCCACCTGTTTGTCTTCTCTCAATAAAAACTGTAGGCCCCATGGGCTTCCCCCATATATCAACATACTCAAAACATAGAAACATAACACAACTGTCTCTCTCTCCTTCTCTCCCTCCCTCCCATTCTCTCTCTCAGGAGGCGTGTGCATCGCCCAGTCGGTGAAGATCCCCCGCGAGGGGAAGTCTGGAGAGTTCGACAAGATCATCCGCCGGCTCCGGGAGAACCCCAACGCCCGCGTGGTCATCCTGTTCGCCAACGAGGACGACATCAGGTGAGCGACCGGCCCGGCAAGGTGTGGAGCCGGAGCGCAGATAAAACACGGCCGCTCCCGGCCCCCTGTGCATGACCCTCGTGAACTTTAGAGGATAATATAATATACGCCATTTAGCAGACGCTTTTATCCAAAGCGACTTACAGTAGTGAATGCATACATTTTCAGTATATGTGGCCCCAGTGGGGATTGAACCCACAACCTAATCGTTGCCAACACTGTGCTCTACCAACTGAGCCACAGAGAACACAGATACTTTCATGATTCAGTTTCATATGGCCTCGTAAACTCCAATTCGCCGAGACTTCACACACACACACACACACACACACACACACACACACACACACACACACACACACACACACACACACACACACACAGCGTTGCCGAAGCCTCAAGCACAATCGCTCATACCTAGGCTCCTTGTTAGTCGTCGCCAATGATGGAGACGTTGAGCGCGGTGCTCTCAGGCATCTGGTGTTATATCATTACCGCGGTGTGCCACGGGTAGGGTCTGCCGTAATTCTAATCAACCACCTCTCTCCGTTCAGAGGGAGGTCATGTGACAGTCCCCGCAGCAACACTAGCGCATTTCTGTATCGCCTTCGCCCGGGCCTCCCCACACGGGCCTCCCACACCGCATCCTGCTAGTTTTCCTGCGCTAACAGGATTAATTTGAGTCTCTCTAGTGTCCGCTCCCCGTGTTTTCCTGAGAGCCTTCCGCCGTGCGTGCGGTCGCTACGCGGCCGGCTCTGCGTGACGAACGCTCACCCGCTCAGCTCTCCTGTGCTGGAGGAGCCCTGTTGCGTTTGGGGCCCCAGGTGCACAGGGGTGTCTCTGGGTATCCAGCTCAACGCAGGGTGATCCGACCTGGGTCTTTTGTTCTCAGCCCATGTCCCTTCAATCACCCTCACCGGTGGCCCTGCTTGTCCTTAAACATCTCACGAGAGGACTTTGATCTTTTGTTCGCCCCCCGGCCCCGGAACGTTCCGCCCGCGGGTTGGCAGCCGCTGTCGTCGCGGGGCGCCGTGATGTGTGAATCCGTCCTAGTCCCTCCGTGCGTTCGCACAGCTGTGGTTGCTAAGAGGCTAAAGAGAAGAGGAGGAGGAGGCGCTCCTGGAGGGCGGTGTGTGAGATGTTTGCTCGTCGTGTAACGGTTACCCTACAGAAGCCTCTGAGAGGCCGCGGGCCCGGCACGCCATCTGTTCCGTGTGCCGCGCGAAGCGCTCGCTTCCACAACAGTCGCAAGGCAGCGTGGGTAAACAGGATTAGGAGAGGGTGGAGAAGGAAGAGGGCTCCGGGATCTGTGCTGTGTCTACACGTATAATAAAATAAATACAACCTGCCTACGCTTCACGCTTCTAACTAATGTTATTAATGTGTAATATGAATGTAATATATCAGTAATATGTAGAGTAGGCTCAGTTTTATTATTCATACCCTTGGTAAAGATGAACAAAAGAGATTGTATAAAATAAACTATGTAAGTAATGGGGTATACTTTATGCTCAAAACATTCCAAAAATTATATTCTTTAATACTAATGCATTGGCACGAATCACAATAGAATGGTTCACAAATTATTATTTTTTCCCCAGAAAAATCAAGAAGCACAAATATTCACACCCCTGTTATCAGTACTTTGTGGTTCAGATTCTTGGGTTGATGTTTGTGGACTGTCTTGTTGGAAGGTCCATCTGCACCCAAGGTGTAGCTTCCTGGCAGAGGGAACAACGTTTTTGGACAAAATGTCTCCATGTTGGAGTTCATGGTTCCATATATTTTAATAAGGGCCCCAAGGGCCTGTGGATGCAAAACAACCCCAAAGCATTAAAGATCCACCATCATGTTTCACCGTAGGCATGAGGCGCTTTTCAACATTGCTTGCATTCTTTGGACGACAAACATAACGCTGATATGCATGTCCAAAAAGCTTGATTTGGCTACAAGACACGGTTCTAATTGTAGTTCAGATGTAGTTTGATAAATTCAAGATGCTTTTTCTGGTGAATTGTCTTCAAAAGAGGCTTCCTTCTTGCAGCTCTGCCATAAGGCCATTGTCATGTAGCCGTCGTTGAATGGTAGCTTTAGACACCTTATAACCCCAGTGTAATCCAGATGTTTTGTGGGAAAAAAATATTATTAATAAAACAATGTGTTTTTCTGAACAATTGTAGGTTTGGAATTTTCAGATTTTTTTTTTGCATAAAATATACCTCATGACTTATATCGTTTATTTTATATGATCCCTTTTGTTCATCTTTATCAAGGGTATGAATTGGAGGCTTTTGTATATCCTAATAACCTGCTGACTATGACAATGTCTCTTATTTCAAAGGTGTGCTTAAAGCTAAATGCAGTGGTGTAGGAAAAGCAGATTAACGTGTCTAACCAAAAGGCTTGGCGATGCTGGTATTTTAAGGCTTTGGTAATACAATATGACAAATCAGGTTTGCAAAGTGGAAGGACACAAATCACGTAATAGGGTTACATTTTCCCATGATTTTACTGTGTTTTGGCCTTTGTGGCTTTCTCCTCTGCCCTGGACCCCGGAGCCCGTTTGCCTCTCGTTGGCAGCTGGCCTCCACAGGCCCTGTTCCTAATCTCAGAAGCCTGATCCACGGGGAGTCCCATGGTGATGCCAGTCCTCCCGCGTCCCCCTTTTGGCTAGTGGCCAACTTCATCCAGAGAAGCTCATTTCTCTCTGTCATCCACCCAGGATTTCCTGCTGGCATAAATGTAACCTTCCTTCTTAGAGGGTGATTTAAAAACACAAAATATCCGACGTGCAGGTTGCCCATTCCAGCCTGGGTTCTAGCCCAGGTCCAGCTGGGCTCTGGCCGGGCGTCCCGTTTGGGGCGCTTCGATTAGCTGTCCGCCTGCAAGGGGGAGAGGGAAGGAAGCTGGCACGAGCTCGCCGCACGCAAGCGGTCCTGTGTGTGTGCGTCTGAGTTACAGTTGACAGCTTGGCAGGTTCCATCTCGGAGGAGGTGGTCTGGTTTGTCTTTGTCACTGGCCCTCCCGGAGTTACGGCGACAAACTCAAGTACGAGGAGAGGTACGTTGAATGAAGAGGGTATAGTTGGCCACAAAATAGGAAAGAAAATCTGAAATAAATGTATTAAAAAATATTAATAATAAGTTGGCATGCGGGATCTCCATTGTGCTCCACCCAAACCCCCCCCCCACTGCCTCCTCTCCCTGACATCAGTAAAAGCCCCCACCCGTCCAGCTGGAGGAACAGCCAGGAGCCGTCGTCTCAGTGCATGAGTAAACTACAGACACCGAGTCGGTACGCTGCCTGCACCGTCCATTAAAAAAAGAAACAAACGAGAGACTGAAAACCAACACTCATTTGCGCAGGCACGGTCTCACCAGCTCAAAGACACACACACACACACACACACACACACACACACACACACACACACACACACACGCATGCACACGCGTGCACACATTTCCCATTAATTCTGAAATAATGTGTTTTTCAAAGTGAGAATTTATCTCAGGAGACTTCAAGAGACCACCTGGAAATACCGTGATGAACACAATGGTGGATGATATTCCTTTCAAGTAACAGGCGACAGTGGGGGGCGGAGGGTGGGGGGGTTAGCTGTAGGAAATCTACAACAAGATTTCTACTTCTTGTCTCCCCGTGACTCTGGAGGCATGCTGTGGCACTGCGCACGTATCAGTCCACGACTAAAATGATACTTGGAAGGTGTTCCTTTCTCATAATAACCTTTTCAGACTGTCCCAATGCTCTGATCTCTCGCTACTTTTATTATTATTATTATTATTATTATTATTAATATGAATAATAATAATAATAATAATAATAATAATAATGATCATAATAATGATCATAATAACTATCTATAATGCGCTACTCTAGCAAAATTGTGCAAATCGCTACATAAACTATTGAAAAATAAATGGAAAATAAAATGTACAGGTAACAAAACAGCAGTACAGCAGATATCATCAATAAAAGAAGTGTGTAAAAATCGAATATATATATATATATATCACATCAATTTAAAGGCAACCCTATAAAAATGAGTTTTTAAAAGGGATTTAAAAGAGGACAATGATTTGGCTGCTCTCATCTCTTCAAATGAACTGTTCCAGAACTTTGAACAGCTTTTACTTTTATACATGAACGAAGTCAAATGGCTAAATAAGCTTGACAGAGAAATACGGCTCATTAATCCTTCATTTAAAAAATGAGTTTTGGCTGGCTTGTATCCATCGTTTGTAATGGACTCGCCGTTTGCAGCGCGTGTTTTAAAATGTAATTCGCTTTCAATACTACACCTATCACCTCATTTCCTGTGCGAAATAAACGTGTTGCGTTCCATTTGAACGAAAAGTCTATTTAAGTCCAATTTAAATATAGCGGAGACGTCTGCCCGGTCACACTTTACTTTCATTACTCGCTGTTACCGACCCGCGCTCTTCAGTCGCTCCGCCGCTGCCGCCGTCGCGCGGAAACGAAGCACTCTCCGAGAGAATTGGTTTCTTTATTAATCCATTTCTGTTTAACCTTCAGCCAAATCTCTCATTAGGCATGCAGGACGACCTGGCGGGCCACTAGTGTCCATTGGAAACCGGCGGCGCAAATTACCTGGCAAACGGCTTTGAGGGAGATTGGAATTGACTCCCCGGGAGTGCGGGGAGGAGTCCAGCGCACCGAGCGAGCGCTTCAGTCGGAGCTCCGGGAACGTCGTTCTGATTTATTTATTGCGAAGGCTGGCATGCGCCCGTCTGGGGAGACGACGGGGAACTTGTGTAAACACGGAATGCGTTTAGAAGTTATGCTCATGTGAAGGATTTGGCAAACATAACAAAACTTTTGGCTCGGTTTGTCCCTGGTTTTGCCAAAAATGATACCCCCCCGTTTTACCCCCTGAGTGGAGCCTGGGAACGCGGGGGGATGGGTTCTGGATTTTGGAGAGAGAGAGAGAGAGAGAGAGAGAGAGAGAGGAGGCTGACGGCAGACGGAACTTCAGTGCGCTCTCTTTGCAAGCTTTGTTCAGGTAATATGCATTAATTCAAGCGCATACAGTACAACACAAAGGCTGCTACTGATGGTGATAAGACCACAATACAGGCCATTCAGCCTGCATGGGCCCGTCAGGTGAGGAGCTGAATCAAACAGCAGGGCCGCCCGTAGCTTGAGTCTCACGCAATTCACCCATTTGACACCCCTCCCATTTGACACGCCACCCCCCAGCATTCAACAGTATCATTATTCAACCCAACCGGTTATCAACATGTAACCACCCCCCACGCCAAACAATCTCATACAAAAAATGGCGTCCATATTCAAATCTCACTTTTGTCACCTCTCAGTGTTGCACAGCTGTGCAATTTTCACGTCTGGCTCTCGGTGCAGAATCGCCGCGGTAACCAACGGAGGGACAGGTGCCCTGATTTCCCGTGCACCTGTACGGGCGCCAGTGTCTGGTCAGAGCAGGAGGAGCAATTAGACCCGAGGCCCGGGAGAACAGCAGGGAGGCGCGGCTGGCTCATCACTCCCCACCGCCCCCCACCGTTGTCCTGTAATTAGCACAATTACCTGGGAGCGACGGCCCTCCCGCTAATGCCACTGCACACCTGTCAGAGCAGCAGTAGGCTGGGGGTGATCCCCCCCTCTCGTGGACAACAGGTGGTAGAGCCCGGCCAGGGAGAGCTTAGAGAAGGAGCCGGACCAACTACTCACAGCGGGGTCCAGGAATGGCAGGGCCCCAAAAACGCCCGCTATCTGTCTTCATGTTAAACTCGCTGCTGTCATAACAACTGGGGCTCTGCGTTAAATATTAAGCATCACCAGTATATTTGGTTTTGTGTCATTATTTTTGCATTTATTGTGTTAATAATTATCCTTTCCTGTGGCACTGCTGCTCGTATTATCATATTTCAATCCACTTATGCTCTTTGTTTTATTATTCGCTGGATAAGAGAGTCTAATAGGCCTCCTGGTGGTGTGTGTCCGACACTGCCCATTGCGAGCGGGGGTTCGATTCCACCGGCCGCGCTAGTGTCGGCTCTGGCCGATGGTGCTCCACTGCATGCCACTGCCAGTATCAGGACTACGACAGCAAACTCTCAATATGAGGGAGGGGGAGTTTTTTCAACTGACATGAAAAAAGAGGGTATAATTGGTTACTAAACTGGGAGAGAAATGGGGAAAAAACTGCAGAAAGAGAAAATAGAAGAAAAACAAAGAGTCTAATAAACAGTGCAATTTAATACCGAGGAGACTTTGAGGACTTAGGGTTCAAGCAGGGTTTTCAAACCATACAGACAGCAGTGAAAGACACTCGAGCTGGCGATGACTTCACAGGCTTCCTTTCCTCCTCTCTTTCAGGCGTCTTCTGCAGGCAGCTAAGAAAGCCAACCAGACGGGTCACTTCCTGTGGGTGGGGTCAGACAGCTGGGGGGCCAAAATCTCCCCAGTGCTGCATCAGGAGGAGATGGCAGAAGGGGCCGTGACCATCCTGCCCAAACGTCTTTCAGTCCGAGGTGCGGAGTGCTTCTATCTCTCCCTGTTTACTCATACATACTGTACAATCACTTTCTATATATTCTTCTTTTAATTGTTTTTTTTCCTGTTTGTTTCTGTTTGTGTTAGTAAATAGTTTTGACTTTTTTAAAAAAAAAAAATTGGATTTGATTGGTTTACTTACAGTATTTATTTATTGATGTACTTGTTTTATTTGTCACAGGGGACATAGCAAAAAACATTGTTACACGAACATCAGATGCATTAAGTGCATTGCATTAAGTGTTTATAGCCAAATGACAATTTCCGAAACCTGTCCTCAATAAAGAAAAACAGAACAAACAAATCAAAATGCATGCAAAATACAACACATTTATACAACGCATTTATACAACACAGTACATCCACTTAATACAGCAAAATAGCAAATAATAAAACAAAACACAAGCAACTGTAAATTACATAATTTGTAAAACAAAAACTCCATAAAAGTTTATAAAGGGTACAAAAGTTCTTAAAAACATAATTTTGTCTGAAAGCTCTGTTGAATGTATTAATAAGTCCCATCCTTGTACAATTCAAATATGGGATGTAGCTAATCAAGTATTATATATATCAGTTAGTTTTATTGGTCATTCATGGCTGACTGTAATAATCCAATAGGGCTGTCACAAAAGATCCTGTTCTATATTTAGAGATATGTAGATTTGTTCAAATAGTATTTGAATCTGCGTGTTAGAGACCTGTCAACATTGGGAAATAGTTCTGCGTACCACTTGCGGAAAAATCTAAAAGCAAATAATTTATTTACACAAGTGCAAAATATGAAGACAAACACAATACCATCATAAACATAACATCTTTGCAGAGAACAGGGCAGGCTACTGTTAAAAATGTCTGGCATTACTATTATAATTTGAGTTGCCATTTGATTAGTTTATGGGTACGCCATTTAATTATTAAAAAATAATTAAAAAACAGGCGGCACGGTGGTGCAGTGGGTAGCGCTGTCGCCTCACAGCAAGAAGGTCTCGGGTTCGAATCCAGGCCGGGGGCCTTTCTGTGTGGAGTTTGCATGTTCTCCCCGTGTCCGCGTGGGTTTCCTCCGGGTACTCCGGTTTCTTCCCACAGTCCAAAGACATGCACGTTAGGCTAATTGGAGAGTCTAAATTGCCCGTAGGTATGAGTGTGTGAGTGAATGGTGTGTGTGCCCTGCGATGGATTGGCGACCTGTCCAGGGTGTATTCCTGCAAGCGGCTTAGACAATGGATGGATGGATGGATAATTAAAAAACATATTTTTAACATCAAATCTCTCCATTTGTCTTCGAAACTGGTGTTGGAACGCAAATTAGAAATGAGATTGAATATTGAATATAATATGACAGCCTTGTATTCCAGTGTCTGTTCAGGACTGGTGTGTAACCCCATTAGTCAGAGGTAGCTGGTCACAGGTAGTGAGGTGATTTAATCTTCTTAATGTCAATCCTGACAACGTCCGAAAAGAGAAGCCCAGAAAGGCCCTGACATGACCTGTCTATCGAGAGAACAGTCATTATGCAGAGGCTTGTCAGAGCACAAATCCATACCTGTATACACGGTGGTACACACATGCACACACACGCACTCATACATACACTTGATACTCTTTAGATTAGGACATGATGAGCCTAGATGGGCCGAACGGCCCGTTCTCATCATTATGTATTCTTATGTTCTTATTTCTTATGTGTGTGTGGGTGTGTGTGTGTGTTCATGTAAGCAACCTCGGAACTATCTATCTTCGTGGTCGTTATTCTCCATGCTGTACATGATTGCAGTGTATGGGCACTCTCATAAACTTGTGTACTACAGCAGCGGTTATACAGTGGCACTGTTAAAGTGTGGCAGGTTTATTGGGAAGTGCTACTCGGGGGGGATTAAGTCGTAACCTCGCCCCGGTGTTCGGTCGCTCTCTTACGTGGTCGGACACGGCTCTCTTTCCTTCCCGGCAGGGTTCGACCGCTACTTCATCAGCCGCACCCTGGACAACAACAGGAGGAACATCTGGTTCGCCGAGTTCTGGGAGGACAACTTCCACTGCAAGCTGAGCCGCCACGCCCTGAAGAAAGGATCCGGCATCAAAAAGTGCACAAGTAAGAGTCCCGCCGACGATCCTCGCTCACCTTCCCACTGTCCTCCGGGGGAGGGGCTTTTAACTTGAAGGAAACGTGGGGCCATCGCAGCAGGAGATTCATGTGTACCTGCTGTAGGGACGGTGGCCAGATCTGGGAGGAAGGTAGAGGCCCTTTCAAATGTAGAGAGTTCATTTGTAATCCCGTTCTACTGTGTGTACATCTGGTTGGGCTCTGAGGGGTTGTAACATTTTGCTAATGTCTCTCAGTGCCAGAGATCGAGCTACACTAACGACCTCTGAGGACATAGACATGACAAATTCCTCCAAACCCGAAGCCACCATTACGCCCACAGCAAACGTATATACGATTATTGTCTGTGCGTTTGTGGCTTCTTTTTAATGCACAAGCTACCCACGGTCAAAACCGAACACTGTGTTTGACCTCCACTGGGGAGGGCAGCGAGTTTGAGCATTGCAAAGAAATATCGCTCAATGTTATTTGGCCGGAGTGCGGTTTCTGTAGGGATAACGCGGTCCGGCAAGGGATTACCAACAAAAACGAATTGGTTTCATTATAACGGCGCACGGCGCACGGAGGGCTGCTGCTCCACCGGCCCGACCACGCCGAGCGTATTTATTTACCCGACCGCGGAGACGCGGATACTTTTCCCCCCGCGAGCCGCGAGGGATTTCTCGGAGATGACAATTTACAGCGGCTCCTTCAAACATGATTAAGTGTGCGAGTGGGCCCTTCTCGTCGCCCTCCCGGAGCTCGGTCTTCAGCTCGGCACAATAGCAATCAGCCGCTTCCCCCGCCGAAAACATAATTAACGGCAAATCCAATCAGCGCATTAGAAACGAGCTCCGTGGCCATTAAAATCAATGGGCGCTCCCGGCCCCCTCATAGCTCGCCTCCCGGGGCAGGGACGCGACGTGCCCGCCTTGACAAGGGCGATTGATTGTCGGTATGAGTTTCCTGCGCCGGGTTCGGTTCTGCGAAATAAGGTTCGCCGAGGCCTTGCCGTTTTCCTTTTCTCGCGCGGGCGAAGTCAATTATCGAACCCCGCGTGAAGCGGAGCTGGGACCCCAGCGGTGGCCGTGATTAGGCGGTTGAGATTTGGAAGTCAGGGCTTCAAGGTGTTTACTTGGAGGTTTTTTTCTTCGGTTTTTCGGTTTTTCTTCAGAAAGCCGCTGAATCTCCACTCGATGTGTCATATTGAGACAGCAGCATGCGCATGACTCATTCTGGGGCTTGGGGATGTTTAAAGGCTGTGAAGGTATCACCTATAATATGGATTTGTGGAAAAATAAATCGATAAAGGGGGGGGATCCAGGCGCAGCGGCAGATGTGCGGTCAGAGCGTCGGTCCGTGGCGTTTAGCGTCCCTTCGTGAAAACGGTGAGGGCTCCTCTCCCAGCTGTGACTCGGTGGTGGCGTGCACGATCGCGCCACCGCGCCAACGAACGATCCGCCAGTCGTGCCCGACAGCTGCTCTGCTCAGGCCCATCCCCGAGCGAATCTTTCATTTGCCTTTGGCCCGAGGGCGGACCGATTCTGGCTCCCCACCTCGCCAACGACCAACCATGCCATCCGCCGAGGGGATCGCGGCTGCACCACCGAACGCTCCCTTCCGTTGTGGCAGACGGAGATTGGTTGAATATTTTAATGTGAGCAAACTGTAAAGCCATAGAAAGTTTTGCAGTCAAAAACCAAGTCTGTTGTGTGTCAGTTGTGTGTTTCAGACACAGTTTGTGCTATAAAAACTAGTGCTATAAAAAAACTAATCATTTTATATGTTTTGGGGTTTTTTTGGTAGAGGGATGGATGGGGTTAGTTGTATTGCTAAACCATGGCTTGTGAACCATGTGAAATGCGAGTGGCAGTTTGCCTGTCGCCTGTGGCGATGTGCCCAAGGCTGCCAAGTCCTGACCTCCACTCTGCCATCAATCCTGCATGCCAGCATAGCCAGACAGCACACTAAAACACACACACACTGGCCTCCACTGACACAGGGTCCCTGTATCAGCCACTAAACACACACACACACACGCTGGTCTTCACTAACACAGGATCCCTGTATCAGCCACTAAACACACACACACACACACACACACACACACACACACACACACACACACACACACACACACACACACTGGTCTCCACTAACACAGGGTCCCTGTATCAGCCACTAAACACACAAACACACACACACTGGCCTCCACTAACACAGGGTCCCTGTATCAGCCACTAAACACACACACTGGTCTCCACTGCTCTGCAGACAGATACAATCGGGTGGGATACTCTGCCAGCATGACTGAAAGGAGAAGAGATAATTCAAGAGATTCTGAGACATTCATTTATGTGACACGTAAATGGCTTCTTCAGTGATGTGGAAAGAGATGCTCAGAATGTAATGGGAAGTTAGTATTATGTATGTATATATATATATATATGTATGTATGGTTTCCATTTTTAAACATAATCTGTTGCAGAATCTTGTCATGTGATGCATTTTTCCCAGTGGATTTTCATTATTGTTTTTGCCCATCTCCTGTCTGTGGCGCAGACAGACCTTTTTATATTCTTTAAACACAATTAATGACAAACATACAGGCAGAAAAACATAAAAACAGTCAAGCGTATCCTCGATACGTCCCACGTTAATAATGAAATAAAATAAGATAAAGTATTTAATTTAAAAAAATATATATATATATATACCTGAACAAGTGCATTGACAAGTGCAAATCATTCTCAGTCACAAGGTTTATTGAAGACTGTAGCAAAAAAACTAAACCTAATTGACAAGAAAAAAAAAAGGAATAACTATTCTGCCTCCCTAAAAACCTACTGTCTGTCTGTCCGCCTCCCTGTCCGCCTATAAACTGGTGTTATCGCGTAGAAACGGACTAACGCTCAGCATGAGGAGTACTGAGGCAGGGATGGCTGTGTATGTTCAGGTCACGCATAGACCGCTACAATAGGACTTCTCGGATATGAACTGCGCGGATAGGCGAGGTCCTGCAGTCCCTGGCTGTGCTTCACTTACCTGGCAGACGCCCTTATCCGCAGCGACAGAGCGATTCAACCCAAAACAAAGAGCAAACACACAAGCAAGCACAGAACAGCCGACAGCACGGATACCCAACGTGCAGAAATATCTTAAGGCAATGCTAAGCTATGAATAAACAAATAACGAATGAAGCCCCTAAGCTCGGTACCTTTTTTTAATCACTCGCAGCCAACTGCTTTAAGGTGAAGTCTTATATTAAAAAAGCAGCTGGGTGATTCAGCAGGGAGGCCATCCAAGGCCGGGCCCCTGACAGCCAGGGTCGATAGAGTACACATCTCTATTCACATGCTGTTGATGCGGCTCGTGTTATCTTTTCACCTTGGCGTGCCGACTGTAGCGCGTACGTGTCAGGGAGGGAGAGAAGCCGAGTACATTTGATAGTGCGCAGCGCAGAGGATGACGGTGCAACCGCACTGCCGGCTCCAGGTGATACTCTTCAGTATATTTTTAGCATCCAGTGGTGCCGTAAAAAACCCCGGTGGTTTCACATTCTAAATCACCAATACGTTTCCGCACGTGCACCCGATTGTAACCGGTTTGACAACCGATAAGAAAAAGGATCGTTTGGACGATCACCGCTCAGAATTGCACCCGTAGCTCACAGTGTTTTACAGATAAAGTCGGAGAATCTAATTACGGAAAGTGGACTAGTCTCTCGTGTGGGATTTCAATAATGAGAACGGAAATCTGTCACAGGCCCAAAGCAAGCATTTTTAGTAGACATTTGACAACGGTAGCTTGGCTAGTATTGGGCAGCAAGAGACATTTAAGAAAAAGGTATATTTTCAAGGCACACATTACTGTGTAATAATGCGCTTATTTCATCGGGAATAATTCCCTAAGAAACCAAGAGGCTTTTTATAGCTCCTGTCCCTAATACACATACTCTTGGGCTCTCTTGGCATCGTGACGTAATCTTAAAAGGAAGGCCCCGATTTTCCTCTCTTCAAACTAAACAAAGCGTTTTGGAAATTATTTCTGTTTTGTTTCCCAGCCGGTCTCCTCGAGGTTATGGAAGATGAAAGAGACGAGCAGGAACCCAGCGTGGAGGCTCCGATCCCTGAGCACTAATGTTGAGTCATTACTCCTGCCGCTGTTTGTGCGCAGCGACGCCTTTGTAGCGTGGCGCAGGTGGCGGGGGCGGGGGCTGCGGCGCACGCTTTTTAACATAATCTGAAAGGGGGGGTACTTGCAAACGATGGCTTCAGATGTGTTGGCGTGCCGAGCGCAATTTACTGAATTGTTTTGCGTGGCTCAGTAGGTAGAGCACGGCGCTGACAACGCTTAGGTTGTGGGTTCGATTCCTCACTCGCTCTTTTCCTGCGCACGGGGGCCTGTTTCGCAACATCAATTACGTTCTTCTGACGAGCGTCACCGCCCGCCACGACCGGCCAGGCCCATTCAGAGGAGCGTCTTTAAACGCAGGCTCTCCCGGCAGCCATTGAAGAGCGGGATGAAAGCCTGAGCGTTCTCCTGTGATCTTGGCGGTGGGGATTTTCACAGGCCGGCCTCTCGCCCTCCCCGCGTCTCACGCTGTACGCGCGCGGCTCGCCGCAAAGCCACCGATTCGATTCCTAACGGGGGCAGGAGATACAAAAATGGAGGGAAAAAAAGAAAAGGAGAAAAACAGCAGACAGGTTCGGTGCTGTTGCCCGTCTTTTGTTTTTGTTTGTCGTTTTTAATAAAGAATGATCGGGGCGGGTTTTTGTGGGAAGCGGAAGCAGAGCGTGACGGCGGGCAGGCTCGAGGACTGTGTTTCTGCTCTCGCCCGCCGGTGCTGTCGGGGGTCGGGCCGGAGACCCGGGACGGAGCTCCGACAGGCCGTGTTTGTTTTTCTGTTATGATGACTCGAGCGCTGAAAGGCTCTTACCGAAGGAGACGGGGGAAGGCGCGGCCTCTCGGTTTACACTTAATAATAGTGTGGCGTTAGACGAGCTCCAGTGCTATCTGTACTATTGATCTTCAAAATGAAAAACACACAGTGGTGCAAGAACGCTCCTTTTAACGCTAATATTGAAAAATCTTCCGACGCGTAAGCTACGCCCAGGAGGAAATGCAATATGTGGATGGAGAGACAATTTTTTTTGTTTGTCTGCCTTCCAGTAGTCATCCAGTGCAGTCTGCGGTCCTGGTCCAAGTTGAAACTCAAATATCACTTCAAGATGTGCTCCTGCATACATTTGTGCATGTTTACTTTGCAGCCCACCGGATACGCAAGGGCCGCGTAGAAACTTATGTCAAGAGAGGCATACCGATGTAATAAATCATATTTGTGCGATGGCTGCCTCTGTGTGATGGCTTAATCTGCTTCATAAGAGAGGTTCAGGCTGAGAAACCAGGCTGGCTCAAGCTTCCTCAGATTTGGAGGGCTGGGGGCTGGGGTTGCTGGGGGCAACGAGCAGCTAAACTGCAATGTCACAGTTATATAGATAATAATATTCATATGTGCGTCATTACTTTGTATAACAGGACTTCTCATTACTTTTTGTGTTTGTTTGTGTGGTAGGGAGACAGAGTGACCTAGAAGGCCGTTATGGAAATATACAGTATTGCATCATGGGAACAACAAGAACACTGAGTACGGAACATCTAGAACTCGTGTATGGCTTGCAGATCTATTGTTTTTGAATGCATAGTGCCTAACAGTTCAATGTGCAAACAATAGGTCTGATTCACTAATATGTATATTTCTCTAACAACAAAACATGGGCTTAGAAAAAGTTATTGCGCAAAAGTACCGTCGGATTGACGAAACGTGAGCATAAGTCAATTTCATTGTTACCCAAGAGACTTGCGTGCGCATTTAATTTTTAATTAGCATAATACATTCCCCGGAAAACCCATATGAGGCCCTTCTTGATTTTGCTGTCACATAGCAGAGACTCAAAACTCAAACATCCTCAAACATGCCGGTCACGATTGAGTTACAAGTAGGTTGTGTCCTTTTCTGTAAAAATATATTTGTGCTTGTGATTGGTTTTGGGGTAGTCGCAAATCCGTTTGTACGAATTCCACAATGTGCGTTAAATCACTCGTACACACGACTTATGCACAGATCTGTGCGTGTGCACTGTTTATGAATGAGATACAAGGACAGGCTCATACGTACCAGTCGAACAAAGGGCGTACAATGAGAATAAGACAAAAACCTATATGTAAAGTAAACACAAAACTAAATCAGGTATATCAAAAATAATATTTAAGATGAGGCTCCAGGAGTCTATCAAACCTTTCTTAAGGGCTAGTTAGCTCTTACAATGTCTGGACTCTTTCAAAAAATGAGTTACTTAATAGCAGTAGTTAGCCATTTTTAGGAAACAGTTGACTAGCATCTGGGGAGTTGACTAGTAATCACAACTGGTACATAAATTTTTATTGTCATGCAGCTTAAAAGCTAACAAGATGACTTTTCAGCGTTTGCTTGACTGTGCGAAACGTGGAGGTGGAATCGATAGGTCAGCCTGAACCCGTGCACGGGTTGATGCGTACAATTGGCTAACTTAACTATGCTCCAGCCGCCATCACGGTGCAGAGACATCCCCTTTTGAGTGACTAGCACTGGTTAGCTAGAACTTGTTGCCATGGATTAAAATGGCTGCCGCAGAGACAAGGTTTTGTTGTTGGACCCAACCCCACCCAGCTACCACCCTCCTCCGCCACAGAACCGGGCCTGCCGGGGAGAGCAGTCTCTGCCGAATCCAGCGGCGCCTAGTCTTATCGGCGCAAATGCGATGATTTGTCGGGCTTGGAGACTCGCTTTACGGTATCCGGGAGAAAACCCGATGCCTCGGGTCACTGGGCCTTTTTGTTTTGCGCGTCACCTGCTCCGGGCTTCTCACCGAGCCGAGCAAACGGGGCAGCAGACAGGGCGTCTAAGCCACCAAACTCATTTATTCCCGCGCATTAATTATGGAGCAAAGCATACCACCAGGGCCGCCAGTCATGGAAACGCTCCCACCTGACCAAGGAGCACTAACTCGTGTCATTACAGTACATTAGAGGAAATTGCTCTCTGTTCATTATGTTGATTAAAGAAATCACAGGCAATTACATTCAAGTTTGGGGCCAGTAATTAAGAGCCCACGGCACCCCGAGCAGACACCGTGCGCCGTCGCGTTCGCCAACGTCGGAGGAGTGAGGGAAACGAGCTGTTTAGCCATCGGTTACTTCCTGTTTCCTTCCGCACGTCGCAACGCACTCAGTCCACCTTGACCAATTTTGAGCAAATCAACGTTTTTTTGTTTTTTTTGTTTGTTAAATTGGTGGAGTTTTAATACTTAAGTCCCTAAGAATAATAGTGTAAAAGTAAAACCATGAATATCTAACCGTTTATCAGAAAAAGAATACCCACCTTGAAAAATATGGTTTATCAAAACTCACTCAGTCCACTGATTTCTATTTCTGTTTTCTGTTTGTCATCGTATCATTTCAATATTTCTGTTATTTTTACGTTGTATTATTTGAATTGTTCGCACTGTCACTCTTTTGGAATTTCAGTGGGAAGGTCCCTATAGTGCACAAATGTAGTTGAAGTAAGGATTGATTGATTGATTCATTGGTTGGCTGGTTGTGGGAGAAATATAATATAGTTTGGGATATTATTTTCTGACCCCCTGAGTACTGAAACACTAGATGCACACACCAGAGAACAGGAAGGGGGGGTGTTTGTGCCCAGTAAGCCAACTTTCTCACCGCTCTACTGGCAGAGTAAAGTCTTAGATAAGGCTCAGGTGATGTGTGGGGTTCCAGAAGGCCAGCATGTGGGTTATTTCCCCTTATCGGGGCGGTTAAGAAACAACCTAAAACCAGACATGAAGCCAATCAAATGGATTTACTCTGAAGGATAAGAAATGAAAAACCCAGCGCCTACCCAGCAAAACAGCCTCTCCTCCAGAGGTGGCGGGCTGTGCTTTTTATAAAGGGCCGAATGAAGGCACTGGGCTGCACCTGAGCTGATTACTGATGATCCTCAGGTGAGCATGCCTGTGTGTGAGGCCGCTGCCGTCCAAGGCCCTGTAGGCTCCCAGGCTTTGGGAGGGGGGGCAGCTCCTGACGGCAGCCAAAGAGGAGGAGTGGCCCTTCATCCCTTCCGCCTTCACGTGGGGGTAAAAGCACAGGTGGATCGGCCTCCCGCGTGGTCCAGTGGTTACAACGTCCGACGCTGGCCACGGAGACCGGGGTTCAATTCCCCGTCTCGCCAAGTGTCGGCTCTGGCCGGGAGTGCCACCAGGGGGCGGCGATTGGCTGTCCGCCCCAGGGAGGGGGGAGGGAAGCCGACGTGACGTTCGCTGCGTATAAGAGTGGCCCTGTAGTACCGGGGTTATGGTCGACGGCTCGGCGAGTGACGTCTCGGAAGAGGCATTCATCACTACCGGTCGCAGGACTACGGGAGCGAACTCACATTACTAGGGGGGGATTGACGTAAAATAGCGGGTCTAATTGGCTACCAAATTTTGAGAAAATGGGAGAAAATCAGAAACAAATGTATAAAAAAAAATAAAAAATAAAAGCACAGGTGGCAAATTATTGAAACCATGAAATGGTTATGGGGCTTAGCTTCGGGCCAGGGGGTCTGAAACCTTTGACGTTCCTTAAAGAAGAAGACAGTCCTGAGAGAGACCGAGCGTAGGGTGTTTTTCCACTCAGAATGACGGCCGGGCGGACGCTCACTGCATCTGCCTCGAAAGCCGCGTGCTTCGTCCTGGGTGGTGAACCGAGGAAATCGGGGAGTCCCAAACCACCGGGCAATTTTCTGAATCAATTGGAGAAAAAAGAAAATGTTGTTTTTGAATGAGGAGCAGGGTATATTATTGTTCAGCAAGACCTCTCCCGCTGTGGTCGGGGAGGAAAAGTCCTTCTCAATCTACCCATTCATCCGTTTTCATTTACCACACCGTTGTTCTGACGGTTGGCATGAGCCTGAGCCAAACCTAGCAGGCGGGGGGGGGGGGTGTACAGGCTGAGACTTTGCAGGGCTCGAATGCTCACAATGTTCAGAGGTGCCAGTTGAATTAGACAGCATGGTGAATGCTATTTCCCATTCCTGGTAATGGCATAGCTCCACCCCTAACTCTGGCCCTAACCTTAACCTGAATGGGCCCAATCAGGCCGTGCTGATTGGTGTTTGTGACCTCACCAGACAGCATTTCATTGGACCGTGGGAGGAGCCCCTTTGAAAGTACATTTGAGAACGTTTGATTCCCTATGTCAGGGGTCGGCAACCTGCGGCTCCGGAGCCGCATGCGGCTCTTTCAGCTTTATGTTGCGGCTCCTTGGGAAAATAAATAATAAGTATCCAATTGAATCGGGCGCAAAATTGGGCGCATTTTTTTGGCGTAGCACCCCCCGTCCACAGAAAATGGTGCGGCTCCCCTTTTCCGTGAAACCGGGTCCAAATGGCTCTTTGAGTGTTAACGTTTGCCGACCCCTGCCCTATGTTATATTCAGAGTTGAATTAACACTGAATATAACATTTAACTAAAATTTTATTGAATGTTTTTCAATAAATACCAAAAAAAATTTAGCTCCTGATTTTTCTCTAAATTGAGGAGAGTTTTATTCCTTGGGGGGGGTTCTGAGGAATGACCCCCCCCCCCCACAGTGGGAAGTCTTCAGTTGCGACTTCTTTCAAGGTGCCAGTGTATCAAATTGGAGTGCAAAAACAACATATGCAGGCCTCGTGTGGTATCAGGCGGTATCGTGTGGTATCATGGATTTTCCATCTCTTGAGGTTGACAAACAAGACCCCGAGAAAACGGCCACAGAATTTCCCTGCCAACCGTGACAAACCTTGTGACCTCTGTAGGCCTGCCGTCGACACAAAATCCTCACTAACGCAGATAAAGAGAGGTCAATTGGACCGAAGACAACAAGCTTGAGCGAGCCAGCAAGCGGACGCGACGGCATGCCGTATGAGATTTGCGTTCGACTGTGTTTCGCACGCCCGCCTGTCAGCGCCTCGTTCCGTGGATCGGACGGCTCTATGGGTCCGGGCTCTCCGCTCGTGAGGACGGCGTGCGATTACTCCCAAACAGGCACCAGCGCGGTTTTGTGCTTTCCGCGGGAGATGGCGGCGGCGGCACTGTGATGCCAAATCTCACACTTTTGTCGATTTACGACGCGATTGTTTTACCCCTGCGAATTACGGGCCTCGAGGTGTACAGTGTACCTCGTTATCCCCGTGCACGACTGGGCATAAACCCAGCGTCATCGCCCCGGTGACAGAAGTACATCTCGACTTTAAGAGCACGGGAAAATCTTGACTTTAAGAACACGGGAGCGCGCAGCAGAATTGACTTGTTTTGATCCATTTGTTTTGTAACATTGGCCAGGATTCAATCAACATTTGTCCTTTGACTCGCAAATAACTCACAGAAAGTGTTTGTCTCTGCTTTCACAGCGGCATCTTGACGAGTCCAGCCGATTGTGCAGAGAAGAATAACACTTTTGAAAGCAGGCACTGACGTCAGAATGAGTATTAAATCCCTGGTGTTCCGATTGATGCGATTGACGCGGTCTTTTCTTACGAGATGGCTTTGGGGGAGAGATGACACATGGCCGTGGAGATGGGCCCGTGGGCTTGGCGGGCATGTTGGCCCCTGACACAAGCCTTGGGAGAGGAGTCAGACGTGCGTGCGGCTGAGTCACTCTCGAACCCCTCGCTGGGCGTGAGTCATCGCTGAGTGCCATCCATCCAGATCAGCAGCGCGGCCGGGCCGCTCGGTCGCTAAGGTGCCGCGGTCACCAAGGAGAGCGCGCGTGTTGTCCAAGCCCCCGTCCAAGCCCCCTTCTCTCCCACCACATGACAGGCACCACTGATCCGGTGGACTGGAGAGACCCAGATACTGAGGGAAGGGGTGTGGTGGGGGTGGGTGTGTGTATATGTGGGGCGTCCAGCTGAGGAGGGGGTCTTATCAGCAAAAGAAAAAGGCGTAATCTATATCGATTCATGAAGGGAGGGACCGGATGGGGGTCAGGTCTAGTTCCCCCGATTGGGGGAGGTCCATCCATCTTAATTTGTTCCAGGAGAGAAGAGCTCCCCCGATCAGAGCGTCACCGCGGTGACGTGGGGGTCAGGCTGCAGACGCTCTCAGACATGTGACTCCCCCTTATCGTCGCCCTCCCTCCGCCACCCCCACCGCCCCCCACACCTGCCCAGTGCCACAAATCGTGCCCAGCCACCACAGTCACACGGGAGACAGACAGAGAGAAGAGAACAGGGGGCTTTTTTCCTCCGCCCTCCTTGTTTTGAGAAATTCCCTTTAATGCCATCTATATTTCTGTCCGGAGCACCTGACGGCTGAGGCAGGCGGCCCATATATCTGAAAGTCAATTCCTCTGGTCGGCGAAAGACACTTTATTTATGATCCATAAAGAAAACTATTTTACAAGACGGGCCGTGTGATTTTGGACAGGGAGGAGGGAGAGGGGGGGCATCCCCTGCCGGGACACAAGCTGCGCCTTGTTAAAAGATCTCTAATGGTAGGGGGGGGGGGTACAGCTTACATTTTTCTTTTCATCCAGTGGCCCAGTACTCCACCATTAGTGATTACTGACAAACAGATAAATCCACTTTATTAAGCAATTCCATTAGCTTTTTGGCCACAGAGGTAAAGCCTCAAATGATTTCTTCCCCCACCCCCACCTCCCCTCCACGCTGGCCTATTCAGTGATCATCAAATCTGACTGACAGCCCCTGGAATTGCGTAGCTTGTGGGAGGCGGTTTAGTGCGGTCCTAAATCCCGGCTGTTCTTTACAGGAGCTGCCAAACGCTGTCGCCTCTTTGAAAATTGCCTTTGACGTCCAGCGGGAAGGAGGGGGGGGTGGGGGTGCCTTATTGTTGCCACTTATTGTCGCCGCCGCCGTCCGCTGAGCGACTTATGACAGGCCCATCTCTCCCTAATATTTACAACCCTTCCCGTGGCTCAAAGCACCTGCTCAGCGGTCGGTGACACTCAAAAAATGCAAAGAAATACACTGTCTGCTGAGTGGCCAATAAAATCACTGTCCTCTGTGTCGTCTAGGACGCAATCGGATTCCAAATGAGAGGTACAGCTCGGTGGCGAGGATGAAGATAATAGCGAGGAAGTGTGTTGTTTTTTAGTTCTTTTTAAGATTCAGGATCTCTCAAACATATGTACAGAATATACAGTTAACTGGCAAAATAAAGGAAACACGTGAGTAAATGAGGGACACAAAGTATATCGACAGCATTTGCTTCCACCCACAGGTGTGGTTCCTGAGTTCATTAAGCAATTAACATCCCATCATGCTTAGGGTCAAGTATAAAAATGCTGGGCCAGCCCAGTTGCCCATTATGTTGGCTACCATGGCTAGAAGAAGAGATCTCAGTGACTTGCGATTGATGGGGTACGTCTGGCAGCGGGTTCAGTGACGAAGACGGCTCAACTTGCCGACGTTTCACGAGGAACGGTGGCCAAGGTGACGTTGGCATGGAAGTCTAAGGGAAAGACCTCATCGGCTAAGGGTCGACCGTGGTCGAAAGCGGATACCCCTCTGCCGTGATGTCCGTGCATTGGTTCAGAATGCAAGGCAAGGCAGACTGCGGATATCAATCTCGGGCGCGAGCGGGCAGTTTCATCAACGCCCTGCTAAGGCACTTTACGTCGGCGTCTCGTTTATTTCGGCTGTTACCTGCACATCATGGTTTTACGTACTACACTGCCTGTACGCGTACTTATAAGTACAGACGCCACGGAAAACTAAAGGACTCAAGCTGAACCCGAGCCGCTGCCTCGCTTGACTTTACGTGCGCCGTTAAAAGCTAAGTGGCGGATGAGTAGCGGTGTCGGGGGGTTTGAACACGTCGCTTTCAAAGCGCCACTTTACATTACGCCGGCCTTGTATCCCTCTGCCCTAATCGCTGCCGTAAATACTGCTCAAGCACAGCGTGAGGGGTACTTTACCATGGCGTGCGACAAGCCTCGACGTCTAAAGTACACATACGTTCACATAATCCTTATATGTTTCTTATAACAGTGCAGTGTAATGAGGCGGTGGAAGTAATGTGTGCTTTCATACCAGTATGAGGCCATTCCAAATTGGGAGAAAAATGGGGAAAACATATATATATACAGTACTGTGCAAAAGTCTTGGCCACCTGAGAAAATTATTTAAAGCTATTTATCTGGGCAGTAAGTGTTTATTTGCTTGGAAAAAACACTATATAACACAATACATCCAAATAAACATTAATACAACATAAAGTAACAATTTGAATTTTTTCACACCTGCCTAAAACTTTTGCACAGTACTGTATATATATATATATATATATATATATATTTTTTATTCTTTTTTTGCACTCTTGCCTTTTTTTGTTGTCCGAAGATGACGTATTTTCATAACATGCTGCATGCTAATGATTGCGATGATAACGTCACCATAATGGGACCAGAGCATTAATGCACAACTGACCTTCTAATAGTGATTATGTGTGAAGCGGGCCCGCTCTCCAATCTTCGAGTGATCAAACGAATGGCACAAATGGTAATTGTAGTAGTCTGGTCATGGAGGATTTCTTAGGATGACTTGAAGTCTTGGACAGCCGTCATCAGATCAGAGAAAATACAACAAATGTGATTGGATGGTAAAGTCCATATCACAAATCAAGCAAAAGCCTCTAGGGCTGTTGTCTTGGCAACTAAATATCAGATATTTATGCCGCTGTCCTCGTTTATTTCATATAGCTATACCCCCCGCGCGTGCGTGCGTTTGGCTACAGGCTGCTAATGCCTCCCAGACCAGGAAATCAAACAGAATACAGGCCCTTTCATCCCTGCGTGCACACTGGGCCCTTAGTGGGGGATCGCACATTTCCCAGAAAGAGGTAACCAACCGAGCCGTGCCACTGTCTGCATTTCGGCCCCTCTCGTCTCACGCTCATTTCACATCATCCGGAGAGGCTAGAAACTCCTCTGAAACTCTCATACAGATGTTAGGCAGGTCACTCGGTTTTAAAAGTATTAATCCACAAACTTTAAATGGTGAATGAATTATTAGTTTTGACCCAAATAATTGTTTCATGGAAATAAAAAAAGGAATTTTTTTATATATGAAATTATATATATAGTAGTGTTTAAACCAGTGTAGTCTTGTGCACAAATCTGTCCCATTGACGAGCGTTGTAAACAAAAATGGTGGACGGCACAGTTTGACAGGCAGTTCTGGCAGTTTGAGTACTATAAATGTAATTAGCGCGCCTATGGGGAGCAGGCGGTAGTCACTGTACAGAACACCTCATATCAAAAAGATCAAAGTGATTGGTTTAAAATGTGTTTGTTTTTGTCATCTTGACAGGTTTCCAAAACCAACCAATATAAACATTGGGGTGATGCTGATGAGTTTACTCTTTGAAATCACACGCCAAAAGGCTTCATTCACGATATCTGTTCACTTTTAAGTAAAATATCCACCAGCTTCACTCGACTTGATGTGTAGAGTTCAGAAAAACATGAATTCATAGTGTAAAATTGAAAACCCACTGGGACAAATTAGGATTTTTTACTTTTATATTTTTTTAATTGGTAGTGCTCCTGTTTTTAGCTTCCGTGGCGGTTGAATGGAATTCCATAAGAGTGAGCACAATTCGCTGAGAGGGATCTCGAGCACCACTTTGACCTGCCTACAGATGTGTGCAATTCAATCTTTTTGGGCTGATTGGCCGATAACTGTGAGAGGTGATTGGAGGAGGAGGTGGGGGAGGAGGTTGGGGGTGAAAGAGCAGAGAGGTAAGAATCACAGCTGGATGAAGGAGGTAAAGGCCCTGAGGTCCAGAAACCACGGTGAGAGAATCGTGAATTCCTGTGAAAGAGCGTGATAAGAATCACAGCTGGATGAAGGAAAGCCGCCAGAGGTGGAGATGCGCAAGGGCTCTCGTAGCTCGGTCACAACGCTCTGGCGGTTTTGAGGCGTTTTTGAAAGACGTGGACCCAGGAATTACCTTCTGGGTTTTTTTTCCCCACATCTCTTGGGCGTGTTGACAATCGTGTAACCGATTTGTGCATCAAGAATACGCCGCCGCCGATGGGAGGCTTTCAAAAACAGAAAATAGAATTTGTGAGCAGGGAGGACTGGGACAGCGCCGGTGTCAGTGCTGAAGTGACACGGGGCTCTGGGACGGCCTCACTTTGTCTGCCTTCAGAACGCATTCCGCTCCCCGCCACCGTCCCGCTGCCTATAAAAAGCCAGACGGCTCCAACACGCCTACGAGCCCCGTCGTCGAATCCTTCAGACAGGCTCGAATGCGCGTTGAGTATTATAGAACCGTTCTGCCTGTGTAGTGTTTCCCTCGCTCCGTTATGCTGTAACCTTTGAAGGAAAAAACGAAAACAAACCTGATTAATTTAAAATACACAGTATGTTTGAACCTACATTTTGCATTTACATTTCAGCCATTTAGCAGACGCTCTTATCCAGAGCGACGTACAAAATGTGCCTTAATGCATGGTAAGATGTGTAATCATGGTAATCATAGTCCGCGCTGGAGATCAGGGTCGTGATACAGTAATAGATATAATCGCTGGCAGCTGCAAACCGTACCTGTAACACAAGGAGGGAAAAGTTATATATATTTTTTTTATTGGCCTTTATTTTTTTATAGGTTTATTAACCTATATCTGCTTGCCAAAAATCACCAGCTGCTGTAACTGTTTGCTGTAATAGAGACAGGGTTTTCTGCATGGACTTGACAGCGGAGGCTGCAGCGAGTGTGGCTCGTGAATACAATTGGGCGTTCCAAAATGGAAGGGGAAGGGGAAAGCGCTTCTGGGGAATCTATGTTATTCCTGCTAAAAAATAATTATGTGATAAAAAACGACTGTATCCATAAGAGCCATTATCAAGGCAGGCCCCTCGGCGTTGAGCGAGAACATTTTTTTTTTTCCACGGCGGAAAGTTCTGCCGACAGTAGATAAAACATTAAGTGGGACACCGTCGCGGTTTTTAAGACGCTTCGAAATGCAAGAGCGCAGGACGTGTTCTGTGGCAAAGTAATTGATGGCATTTTGCAGAACAAGGACTTCTGGAGGATTAAAATGTTGTCGGAAACAGAGGAGAGGCGGTGTCTCTTGATTTCCAGCAGATCTTAAGATGTGCCGTGAAAAGGAACGCTCAGAGCAGAAGGAGAGGAGACTTAACAGCCAAAAAACCTTGGAGAGAGTTCAGAGAGACAGAGCCGCCATCCTCTGTCGGTTGTTATCCTTTGGACAAAAAGGACTGAGTCTGTTTGTGTCTGGCGGTGCGGCTCTGAACGGCGCTCTGAGGCGTCTTCCTGAATGCCTGCCCGTTATTCGCTGAAACAACGCAAACACCGATAAACGGTTGGAGTCGACTTGTGAGGGCCACCTTTCTGTCAAACTCTGAATTCAGTTGAAACTTTCGTTCTCTCACAATGCCGTCAATGTTTTCTTTTCTTTTTGGGGGGTTGTGGAGGAGTGGGAGATTCGGCCTCTCGCCAACAACGCAGGAGATGTTGATTTGTTGTGAACGGGCTTCGTGAAGGTCCGTCGCGCGGCTCACGGGAATCAGGGTGGCCATTTTGGTGATGTGCAGCGAGAAAAACGCCGTCCGGACTTTGAACAATGAAAATCAGGAGCCGGCGATCCCTTTTCGGGTCGAAGATTAGTACCGCCGCGGGTCGAGCACAGAACTTAAACGCGGCGCATTGCCAGAGCCTTCTGGCCAGTTTCCACTCAATAACTCCCTTCCGTTATTTATTGGCGTACCACAAATCCTCGTTGTGGGCGAAGTACAAGCCTTTGACTTTTTCTTTGACTGAATATTTTCTATTTTCTATCACTGTATGTAACAGGGCGTTCAGCCCAGCAGTGCCCCATCCAAAAATGTAAACTGTAACCGGATTATATATCTGTTTAACTATTTCTCAAACCTGCATTCCTTAACCTTTGGACAGATAATATAGTAGGCAGAGGATTCTAAAGGCCTGAAGTCCAAGCCAAAATGTCATTTATTTTGCTTCTTTAAATGTAATATAATAATATATGCCATAGGCCGTAACCATGGAGTCAACATTGCCAAATTTTATTTATATTTTTATATCAGCTAGGCTATATATTGGGGGACATTTTGAGCATATCTGAATATTGGGGGATGTGTCCCCCAGTGAATTTCGCCTTGATATATGCCGCTTTTATCCAGTGAATGCATACATTTTTCAGTGTGTGTGGTCCCAGTGGGAATTGAGCCCATGACCTAAGCATTGCCAACGCCATGCTCTACCTGCTGAGCCACAAAGAACCACATCAGTGGTGAATGTGAAGTGCTACAGTAAATGTCCATGTGGCGAGGTGAAAAAACACAGGGCAAAGTTGGGCAAACAAGTGTAGGGAAGATGGGCGGCCATTTCACTTCAATATCGATGATTGAACAGGCCGACTAACAATGCGACAAGTGTGCTCGCAGATGCGTAGAGGGCATATGCTCTGCATGTGTGAGTGACCTGACTTAACGGAGAGAACGTTTTCTGCGCAGATTGGAAACAGTCCCGCACAGCTGTCACTGGCACACATCAGCCAAGCGCGTCATGCTCTCTCCTCGTGTACACGCTGATATTACTTTCAGAGAGGCCATTCTCTGCTCATAACTGAGCAATGATTTCCGTAATGACTTTCTCTCAGCTCGGGGAGCGCGACGCACAGTTCCAGGCGTGAGCTACTTCTCGCCACACATTTCCATAAGCTCCCAAGCTTCCATTTGTTCCTCCCTGCAGAGGTCTGACTCCCCCTGCCTCCCTGTTTATGCTTTATCCACATTTTTTTTTGTGGGGAGCGCAGCAGTGGACTGTATGCCGTTATTAAATTGGTCTTTCCTCCTTAAACCTAAGAAACGGAAAACAACGAATCCCGGGAAATGTCCATGGCCCTTCAGTGGAGGGGAAGTTGAGCCGTGTCATTTCCGGCGGGCAGTGAGGGGTGAGAGTTTGACAGGATCAGAGCGGCAGAGCGCACACACGGAACCCCAAACTCTGGAGATACCCCCACTGCTGCGCTCAGGCTGAGAGGCCATTCCCTGAGTGCGTGTGTGAGTATGTGTGTGTGTGTGTGTTTGCGTGTGCACATGTGTGTGCATGTGTGTGTGTATGTGTGTGTGCACATGATTCTGCGTGCGTGTGAGTGTGTGTGTGTGAGTATATGTGAGTGTGCGTATGTGTGTGTGCATGAGTACATGTGTACAAGAATTTGTACTTGTGTGCATGTGTGTGTGCGCGTGTGTGTGTGTGTGTGTGTGTGTGTGCGCATGTGTGTGTGTGTGTGTGTGTGTATGTGTGTGTTTGCATGAGTCTGTGTGCGTGTGAGTGTGTGTGCGTGCGTGCATACGTGCGTGGATGAGCATTGCGTGGAGGCACTTCCCATGCTGAATTGGGAGATATTGTTCTGCCTCTGTCCTCCGTCCAGCTGCATTGGCCCAACCGTGGTGGCCATTCGTGCGCCACAATCGGTACACCTGTGGAACGCAATTACAGAAAGCATCACCACCGATTCTTCCTTCAGCGGCTTGTCACGGATGTGAAACCGCCTCTCCTCGCCCAGGACGCATGGTGGTGTAGACTGGTGTTTCTCAATCCATTCCTACAAGGCACACTGCCCTGCATGTTTTCATTCCAACCACCATTTAACCATGCTCAAGTGATCATTAACAGACGACCGATGCAGATGATAGGTTGGGAGCGGAGGTTGGAATGAAAACATGCAGGGCAGTGTGCCCTGTAGGAATGGATTGAGAAACACTGGTGTAGACTGCAGACAAAAAGCAGGATGACAAACAAAAACAAACACGATCCAGTCTTCCCAGCCCCACATTTGTTAACTTTAAGTGGCTCTGTTTTTCGATAAGGAACAGACTCATAGACCTCTGGTGAAGGAGCCCTGTGAAGCAAAGCAAAGCACCACTTTATAAATTTGCCTCATCCTGTTTTTGTATCTTATCTTGTAAATTCTCTGTCTTGTTTACATTTGGAAAATCAGTGTATCGGGGGAAAGCAGTCAGTGAAGAAGAGCGTTGAAGATGTGGGGGTGATAGCATGGGCCTCGCTGGCGTGTGGACACTGGGATTCTTAATGAAAATGGACTCTGGAGAACGACAGAGAGAGAGAGAGAGAGAGACGCCAGGGCTGGGCATGCTAGCCCCTCGGTGGCACTGCCAGTTGACTGTTATCACCTCTGCCACCATAGACCGGGCCCAAAATTCTGTCCACAACTGGACGATAGCGTGATTGCAGCTAGCTCGCCAAGGGCGACCGCTAAGAAAAAGCTGTAGTCAAGGACAACTGCCGCAAAAAAAGGTCCCAGTCGCCTGAGTAAACGGTAAAGGTGCTATCACTGATTCATATACTTTAGCGTTTACTTTTCAGTAGCCCTGTGCGAGATTCATGAGAATCCATTTAATGTTTAATAAATTTACATCGAAAAGGTCACAAAATGGAGTCTCTTTTTTTTAAACAAAAAATTCAAGTCAAGGCAAAGTCAATGTATCTGCGCACGGTTGGAAAATGCCGTGGATCGGGCCTGCTTGTGCACCAGTGCGTACATCCTCTAAGTAACTGACTCATTTAAGAGGCTCTACTGACATCACAGGTAACAGATCAATAGATAAAGCCTCTCTTTCGAAGGTCAAAGTAACTGGCGAAAACTCCATTATTTTAGATCCCTTTCGTCCATAGGTCAATTTGTGTCAGCTAATAGTTTTTGTTGTGAATGCAGAAGTGGATGGAGAGACTGTGGTGCATGCATAGATATATAAATGCTTTTTCGTGAAATTCCTGCTCAATTAAATGTTGCAGGAAAATCTGGCATTTATGCCAATACGGTTCTGCATAGGTTGTCCTCATCTATTTAAAAAAAGGTGTGAAGGTTTTTATAAATATTGTCTCTATATTTGGGAGTGGGAGAAGTCTCCATTTTCATTTGATTTTAAATTTTTTTATTGCATTTGTGTGCCAGGGATTTTATCTCCTAATGCAAGCTTGTCTTGAAATACTAATTCTTCGCAAAGTGTATTGGTCTCTCTCTCTCTCTCTCTCTCTCTCTCTCTCTCTCTCTCTCTCTCTCTCTCTCTCTCTCTCTCTCTCTCTCTCTCTCTCTCTCTCTCTCTCTCTCTCTCTCTCTCTCTCTCTCTCTCTCT
The DNA here is from genome assembly GCA_029706075.1 of Aldrovandia affinis. NCBI lineage: Eukaryota > Metazoa > Chordata > Actinopteri > Notacanthiformes > Halosauridae > Aldrovandia > Aldrovandia affinis. The sequence continues at coordinate 551,298 of JAINUG010000284.1, read as the reverse complement.
CTCTCTCTCTCTCTCTCTCTCTCTCTCGAAAGTAGCACTTACAATAAAAGCTTTCATCAGTTTCATCATGAAAAACCCCCACCTTGCGTCATGCAAGAAGGGCGTCAGACCCAGGAGCTGTGTATTGTTGAGCATTCTCTATTCATAACTGATCTTTGCAGTGGCGGTGGACCACGTCTGCCAGGTGTTATCCACCCTAAACACTACCTGGAGATCATTTTGGAATACATTTTTTACATAAAAAAGAAAAATGAACATAAGTGCTCAAAGAGATATGCTTTTTATGTATTTGTTATTATTTGATTATTATTATTATTATTATTTATTTTTCTGTTCATGATTTTTCCCCCACATTTTTCCCTATTATTAGTTGCCAATTATACCCTCTCTTTTAATGTAAATGATCCCCCACCCTCGTATGAGAGGTCGCTGCCGTAGACCTGAGACCGGTATTGAGCGTTGCAGCGCCTCCTCTGAGCCAGCACCCGCCACGGTCACCATAACACACGGAACAACTCATATATGCAGCGAGCTCATATTGGCTTCCCTCCGCCTTCCCTGGGGCGGACAGCCAATTGCCTCCCCCTAGTGGCACTCCCGGCCAGAGCCGAACTGGCGCGACCTAGGTAGAATCAAACCCTGTTCGCAGAGGGGCAGCGTCGAACGTTCTTACCGCTCCACCAGGCCGGAGATATGCTTTTTAACCCTCTGAGGTCCGTGCTAAGCTTTGAGATGGTTTGTAATTTTGGCATGGTCTGATATTTATCTCAATTTCATCAACTTAACACACACTTACTCCAAAGTGTTTGATATTTTTATTTGAAGGACAATCACAGCTACATTTGTATGCCATCAATAGTTTGGTCAGTATCATATGCAGCTTGTAAATAGATCTACAAACACACAAGTTAAAAATAGTAAATTTTCTGCTGTCACAAAAGTTGTGAAAGCACACACTAAACTATAGTGACGAATTGTTTTGCCAATGTGCGTTTGTTCATCAAGGTCTTGGTTATGTAAGGGTGTGAAAACAGTTTAGCACATCTGAGATCTAAATAGCTAAAAACCTGTTTTTATCAGAACTGGTCACATTTATTTCAGGCTGTGGGAGGGCTAAATGCTAAATACCTGAATATTCATTATTCATTGTCCACACCTCTAAGAGTTGTCAGATGGGCCATCTCTCTCTCAAAGGCCATACAGAGTAAGCAAGTCAGTGAGCCATGCAGAAGAATATATGCTTTTTCATTTTGGAAGATTTATTGAAAACAGCACACAAACTACTATACAGTATATACAGGGGAATGCCACATATTACAAGTCATACAGCCTAACAATAATGCACATAATATCCTCCTGAGACCCAAGGAAAAAAAGGGTCTTCCAATTAAACTTTTTTGTGATTTTTTCACTTTAGAATTAAAACAACAACTCACAATTTAGATTTTAAATGGCTAAGCAATATTTGAGTTACCATTTCTCCTTTCACGACAAGCGCTTCTTGTGGCAGCAGCCATTTTGGCTCTTATTTTATTATCCACAAACGTAGGCAAAACAATGTCGGAGGCGACACGCAAATAACTCACAAAACAAACCAAAATGATAAACGAACTGGAACAAACAAAGCTAGCTGAACAAACAAAGCTAGCTAAACAGCAAATCCAAAACGTAATCCCAAACACAGATTTAACTAAACAGAAGCACTCTAATAATAAACAAAAACAAGAATCGATTTTACAAGGACGTGAGATCATGAAACCGATCATGCTACATACGATTTTTTATAATATTTTAGGCTGTTTGAAAAGTATTCTTCCATAGATCTTGTGTGCCTATTGAAATTTGTTACGTTGCAACACGCGAATATGTAGTCACAAGACGCGGAATTCATATATTGAATATATATATACGAGTATTTGATAACATGGCAAATCAAATATAGTTACTTACTCTTCGTCAGTTGTTGTCCTCGTCGCTTTCCATCAATGCTGTCAAACACTGCAGCGCAGAAGATCTTTCCATCTTGAATAAAATTGTATGTCTGTATAAAATCTTGCTTCAAATTGTCGGGACAGTTTGTGTTGTTTACGCCGGCGTTTTCACACATGGCCCCACGCACCTCCCCGAAACGTAGCACCTAGTTACCATGTCAATAGAAGGGGACGTTACTACCAGGTAAAAAAGAGAGTAAAAGGCAAGGTTTACTTTTGGTCTAATTAACCTAATTTAAAAAATCCCATTTGATTTGCCAGTGCTCAAATCGGAAAGTCGCGATTCTAAGGTTTCTGTCAATGTTTTTGTCGCGTTAAATGGTAATCGTGACATGGTCAACTTTCTTTTATGATATTTCAGCACAGTGCTTTTTTAAATATTGAACAAGCACAAACATGGCCACCAGTTTAGAGACCCTCAAGCAGGGGAGAGTCTTTTCATCGAGCCCAAATGTGTCCGCTGCCTCTCCTCTCTCGAAGCAGAGAGACTAAAGACCCACCTCTTTATACTCCACCACCACTGACTCTATACATTCATTAACTTCCATCACCACTGTCTACATGTTTAAAAATGTCAAACAAAAAAAACGACTAACTTTTCTTTCCCTGTGTTACAGGTACGTTATCCAACTGCCAACAGTGATGTCTATTACAGTGTTACTACTCTCTTGCGCCAACCATGTTTAATCTTACCATGTATTAATGCGTACATCTTGTAAGCCGCTCTGGATAAGAGCATCTGCTAAATGCCTAAGATGTAAGTGTAAATCTATCATGTTGATTTTAGTGTTCAAAGTGAGTAGGGGAGGTGTCGCAGGCAATAAGCGCGAGCTGGCTGATTACTTCAGAGACGTGGATCAGCCACCGGCGCTCCCCAGCGCTGCTCCCTCTCTGCCTGCCTGCCCGCCATCTGCTCCCGTGCCCAGGGTGAGCCCGGCCGCCCGCACCTGTTCGCCTCTGCTGCTTCTCCACGCCGTCGTGTCGTACAGCCGTCCCCCCGGAGTTTGAGGAGGAGCGGTTACGCTCCTTTGAGATCCCGAAAACACCGTCAGCTGTTTAGCAACAGGAGTGGTGCGCCGCATTTAAACACGAGAGGTTTAAGCTTCTCCCTCCCAGAGATTCATCCTTAGGCCTCTGCGTGAAGAGCCATTCAAAACTGTTCAGTGTTAAAGCGGCTCTGTGTACAGGCGACGGCTTGGCGAGCGCCGGCTCGGAGGAGGAGGCGCTACTTTGCTCTTGTCACTGCTGGTCTCAGGGCCACGGCAGGGAACTCACAATACGAGGGGGGGGGATTGACATGAAAAATAGAGGGTGTGTAATTGGCTACTAAATTTGGAGAAAATGGAAAAAATCTAATAAAAAGTTCAATGGTAGAGTGTAAAAAAAACAACAACAATACCCCGACAGCTGTGTAAAAAACCCTCAGACGCAAGTTGAGCCTGAGTACATATTCTTCTCACCACTCCGTTCCTGCAGCAGGTCTGAGTCACCAGCTACGCCAGTCAATGCTTTTGGTTAGCGGGGCTCGGACGCCAAATGTTTAATTCAGTCTGGCAGGTGTTTCAAAAAACATCCATAATTCAGGTGGAGGAGCAGCCCTGATCGCGTGTCTTTCTCGCAGAGGTTCCCGTGGACGCCGCCTCTCGCTCTCGAGGCCAGCGTGCTAATGGCCACGTTGCTTCAGCACGCGAGCCTCAAACCTTTTCGATTTGAGGGGCTGCCCCGGGCCGGTTCTGTGCAGCGGTGCGTGAGCACGCCCGGGGGCCCTTGGGACCCGGGGGAAATGAGCTGCGGGCCCCTGGTGGGGTGAGGTGGGGGGGGGGGTGGGGCTTGACAAGGCGGCACCTAATCGCTGGAGCGGGGTGCTAATTGAAAGCTTGCTCGGTAATTAACATGTTTTTAAAAAGCGTTTGAACAACCTCTGGCATGATTAATATACACCTGTCATAACAAATTGTATTAATACTGAGGAGCGATTACTCCCGTCTTCCTCTGTCTCTCTGTCCCTCTCCACCACTCCATCACTCTCGCCAGCCTTAATGCTCTCCCGTCTACGCAGTGGGTACGTGTGAATGTGTGTGTGTGTGTGTGTGTGTGTGTGTGTGTGTGTGTGTGTGTGTGTGCGTGTGTGCGTGTGTGGACTCACTGTGAGTTTTGATAAACCATATTTTTCATGGTAGGTATTATTTTTCTGATAAATGGTTAGATATTTTGCAGTTTTACTTTTACACTATCATTCTTAGGGATTTAAGGATTAAAACGTGATTTTTCATGCAATAAAATCTCCAAACAACTCAAGCATTTTCTCAAAATTGGTCAAAGTGGACTGAGTGAGTTTTGGAAAAACACTCTTCAATTATTCCGGATCAGTGCGAGGACACGCGCATCAGGTCAGAGCGGAAGTGTCACGGAGCCCCGCTTTGTGAAGTGACCGCGGCTTCCTTTGAGGCCGGAAAAACGGACATGCGCCTGGCGTGGCCTGCAGCCACCTGCCCGCTGAGACTTCACTCACGAGCAGAAAAGGAGCAGGACGCTTAAAGAAAGAGAAAACAGAAAAGGAGGAAGGCAGACTAAAACACTTTCATTAGCAACCAAGACAACTAGCAGCCAAGGCCCCAGAGTACGCAGTCCCAGCGTGGCGTTGTGTCAACCAGGCCTCCGCAGATTGAAATGTTGAGGCTAAACAATGAGAATTAAAGAGATTAATATTAAGGATGCTTATATGTTTCCCATATAGTACAGCACTGCCCATTTACATTTATATTTACATTTATTTTTATTTTTTTTTTTTTAAAGATTTTGTTTTTGATTTTCTCCCATTTTCTCCCAATTTAGTAGCCAATTATATCCTCTATTTTTATGTCAATCCCCCCCTAGTAATGTGAGTTCCCTGCCGTAGTCCTGCGACTGGTAGTGACAAAGGCACTCGCCAGGCCGTCGACCATAACCCAGTACTACAGAGACACTCTTATGCGCAGCGAACGTCCTGTCGGCTTCCTTCCCCCCTCCCTGGGGCAGACCGCCAATCGCCACCCCTGAGCCGACTCTGGCGGGATGGGGAATCAAACCCTGGTCCCTGTGGCCAGTGTCGAACGTTGTAACCACTGGACCACGCGGGAGGCCTACATTTACATTTTAAACATTTAGCAGACGCTCTTCTCAAGATGTGCATTAATACATGGTAGGAACAATCATAGTTTGCGCAAGAGATCAGTGCAGTAATACAGCGATAGGCATCGTTGTAGGCAGCTGCGTACCATACCTGTAACACTGGGAACACTGTCCCCCCCTCCCCTCCCCTCTCCCCTCTCCCCCGCCTTCCCTCGACTGGGAGGTAATGACCTACAGGGACTCTTGCCCCCGATCGGGCACACAATGAAGCCATCATGAGCGTTTCAGTGGCACTTAAAAATAATAAAAGAAGAATTCAGCGTGAATCTTAAAAGGCAGGCGATCTGAATGCTGTTTAATCAGATGTCCCTTAATTGGTCATTCCCGCTGGTGCGGAACCTGGGATAATTCTTAAACGCCGCCGACAATGGAGCAATCGGGGGCCGTCATTTGCTTGATTTTGCACGTCGCGCAATCAGGGGGCAGCGTGTGGCTCTGCAGCTGGCGGAGGCCTGTGTGTGTCCATCGCCCCCTTGCCCCACGCCAGCGCCCTGGCGCATTGACAGGGACATTGTGCTGTGGGAGACGCCGTCCTCGGATGAGAAGTTCATCCGAGGTCCTGATTCAC